>JASSUY010014256.1:0-25609 GCA_032466535.1 Forpus xanthops | reverse complement strand
TCCCCCCCCCCCCCCCCCCAATCCCTGCATGGTTTCTAATTAGCATCATTAATAGGGGTGGGGGCAGCCCTGCTGCCACAGGCCTTTAACAATCAGAGCTGTCACTTAAAGCATCCCAGAGCTTTTATCCCCAGGGCACAAGGGAGCCCCCAACTTAAACCATTTTCCCATTGTGCTGAGAAAGGGAGAGCGGGAGGCTCAGCTTTCCCTATGGATGTCCTTGGGACCACCAGGACAGGGGTGGCAGCACAGCAGTGATGGTGCCACCAAAACCACCTCTCTTAGGGTTTCCTAAGCAGGCAAAGCACAGGGATGGTGAGGAGCATCGCCTGTTCCCACCTCTCTTCCTTATGGGATTTCAAGCTTGGCTTGGCCTCCCCAAAGGCTGAATACAAGCAGGTGGCCATTCCCGGGTTGTCCCTCCCCATCCCATTCTAGGGGTGGCACATAGCCCCTAATGAGCAGCAGAAGGGGCACGTCGGGAGCGGATGTGTTAACGGTTTCTGGTTCAATGGAGGGAAAAATCCCTACAAAGGAAGGTGTACAAATATTGTGGGAAATCTATTGGCCCCTTAATATTTGCTGAAGGCCGGGGCCATTGAGCCAGGGTGAATTCCACAGCAAGGTCTCATTCAAGCAGCATCAATGGGAAACTTTTAATTGAGAGGCACTTCATTCAGGGCCTGTGGGTCATTCAGTATGAGGGGCTTTCAGGGAGAACAGAGAGCCATGTCTTTTCCAAGTTGCACCAGAAGAAAAGCCACTGTTTCCTGCTCTGGAAGGATGAATGCTAAGGGCTTTAATCCCCCCAAAGGGAAAAGTGATTCCAGGTTTTAAAATTCATTTCTCAACTAACAAAAAGGAGGGGAAGGACAAAAAGGGAGGATGGGGAGAAGTGCCCTGCAGGGTGGTTCCATCGCTGGGAATAAGGCTGAACACCCCTGGATGCCATTCCTTAGGGAGCGATCCCTCTCCATGCGTAGAGGGGATGTCTGTTGCCTGCCTGCACCCACCCGGTCCAGGCCTGACCTGCACAAGGGAGGGCAGCCAGCACTTCATAGCCATAACGAGGACATGGAGCTGTTGGAGTGAGTCCAGAGTAGGCCATGAGAATGCTCAGGGTCTGGAGCACCTCCTGTATGGAGATAGGCTGAGAACATTGGGGCGGTTCAGCCTGGAGAAGAGAAGCTGCATGGAGACCTCAGAGCAGCTTCCAGTGTCTGAAGGGAGCTACAAGGATGTTGGAGAGGGTCTCTTCATCAGGGGCTGCAGCGATAGGACAAGGGGTGATGGGTTTAAGCTTAAACAGGGCAAGTTCAGATTGGATATAAGGAAGAAGCTTTTCCCTGTGAGGGCAGTGCAGAGCGGAACAGAGTGCCTAAAGAAGTGGTAAATGCCCCATCCCTGGCAGTGTTCAAGGCCAGGTTGAACACAGGGGCTTGGAGCAAGCTGCTCTAGTGGAAGGTGTCCCTGTCCATGGCAGAGGTTGGAACTGGGTGAGCTTTAAGGTCCCTTCCAACCCAAACCACTCTGTGACTCTATGAGCACCAAGAGCCCAGGCATAACACACCTCCTATGGATGGGATGGAGCTCCTTCAGGGTGCCTATGCCTACCTGCACAGGGTGGGCACCCACGGTGCATCTATGGGCTGCAGGATCAATGCCTTTGGAGCACCACACCAGGCACTGAGCTCACCCTCTGTGGTCTCATCAGTGCCCTGGGGACAGCAGCAGTGATGACAAGGGGACCTTGACTCTGTGGGGCTGTTATCCCTCCTTCCCATCAGTCGCCTGCATTTGAATCTGACTTTGAAGTGTAAGAACACACGGGCTTTTAGGCAGCAGGAAGGAATCTGCCTGTCTCATCACTCCATCCCCAGCATCCCTTTGGATGCTCCATCATTTCAATACCACACTTGTGGGAAGAGCCCAGTAAGAAGGAGGTGGGAGTCAACATCTATTCCTCATTGTAAGGACACTCAGCATCCTTTCCATGACCTCCTTTCTCATCCCTCCCCCTCCACTCCCAAGCTATCCCAAGGCACTGCAATAACTTATAGCAGCAGCTGGGTTACAAACCTGCCCGTTTCCTAAGGGTAGGTGCCATCAACTCACAATAGGCTGTGCTGGAGAGGGGACACCGGGCCCCACCGCTCTGCTCTTCACTCCCCCAGCTGTAAAGACAGATGAAGAAGGAATTAAAGAGCTGTTGGAGGGGAGGGACCCTCCTCATTAAGTCTCCTACGCTGCGGTTTCCAGGGAGACATCTCCCGGTGCTGCATCCCTCTCCCACCCTGCTGCGGCCTTTTGCACGTTACAGTAGTGGCGGCTGCTGTTTTCCCTCTGTTCCCAGCTGTCCGCCAGGCGCTCTCCCAGGGTCCCTGGCCCAAGGTGGGCTTGACACCATATGGAAGAGAAAAGAGCCCCCAGTATATATGACCTGCTTGGAGGGGGAAGCAAAAGGAGGTGGGGTTCATGCACTGACGGCGCTGCATACGGATAACCCAGGCTCTTGCAGAGAAGCCCTGGAGTATTCCCAGAAATAGGACTGTGATGGGGATAACTCAGAGCAGCACCAGTGCCTAAAGGGGCTAAAGGAAACCTGGAGAGGGGCTTTGGATAAGGGCCTGTAAGGACAGGACAAGGGAATGGCTTTAACCTGCCCCAGCTTCTCTGGGCAGCCTGTACCAGCACCTCACCACCCTCACAGGGAAGATCTTCCTCCTCATATCTAACCCAAATCTCCTCTCTTTCAGCTTAAAGCCATGTAGTTGTGTGGCCACAGTGGTTTCAAATGCATTGCTCTGTGAATATATATAGAAGCAATACCCAAACTCACAGCTGAGATTTGACTTCTCCATCACACATGGGAAAGAACCACAACTCCCGGCATGCCCAGCAGGCATCCAGGCCCAATTCCTCACACATGAGCACCCAATCAGTCCATGCATGAGAGCCCAGTTCATTTATGCATGAGGGCCCAATTAGCATACACAGCACCCCATTAGTTTCATGCAAGAACACCCCACCAATTTGTGCTTGACTGTTCAATTCCATCACAGACGAGCACCCCTAAGTCCATATATGAGCTGTTTGCTGCTGCCTGAGCTCCCAGTTACAATACATATGAGTGCACATCTGCATCACACCTGAGCACCCAATTCATTCACGCATGAGCACCCAGTAGCATCATGCCTGGGCACCCAATTATACCATGCATGAGCACCCGAGTGCTTGCATGAGTACCTGCATGGATGACCTTCATATGTGCATGCTCCATTAGCACACACATGATCGCACATACATGAGCATAGCATTGGGCATACAAGGCCTTGGTTTAGACCAGTTTGCCTAGTGTGATATTAGCTATATGCACAAAGCAGGCGCTGCTCCCATCACTCCAAACATATGGATGCTGGGACAGGAAAGCACAAGGACCATCAGGACAAGGGCTTCTTGCCCCTCAGTTGTGGCTGCCCTGGAAGCAGATCATGCATCCTCTGCAAAGGGATTGGGGGAAGAGGTCTGAGCAAGCCAAAAACCAACTGGTGATGGCCATAAAGGGATAAATGGAAGAAGAACAAGAGTGAATGGAAGGCTATCGGGGGGAAAAAGTGCAGGGGAAATAGATGTGAAGAGCATGAGAGAGGAAACCGGTATAGAAACAGTAAAAACCAGGGAGCAGGAGAGGATGGAGGACGGAAATCCAGGCAAGCAGAGGAAGGGATAAAGAGCTGTGCCAAGCAGACCCCATCCTGTCCTTTAAGCCTTAAGCTGATCCAGCCGAGGCAGGTATTTACAGGACAGGCTCAGCTTTCCCAGCCTGTTCCCAGTCTTGGCACAAAGGCCAAGAAGAAGGAGGACAGAGAATGGCAACAGGGCCCATGAAAGCCCTCACCAAACCCCATTGATGTGGGGGTCCTGTTCCCATCTGTCAGCAGCCCCTCAGTGAAAGGGTGTGAAGGGGAGGGGGGCCGGGGTGTGAATCAAGGGCTGACACAAAGAGGAAGAGACTGATTATGCTGTTATTTCTCCACTTTCAAACCCCATTAGGGGACGTGCCGGGCTTTTCTCAGGGTCTTTGGGATGCTTAAGCTGCCCATTTAGCAGCAGGAACGGTCCAATTAAAGGAAAGACAAAGGAGGACCCCAGCCTGTCTTAATTGAAATGGGTTTCAGGCTAATGAGGATTAGGTTCAAGAACAGACCTAAGGGAGCAATCCAATACCTATTGCCCTCCTGGACTGTCTGGCTGTGCTTCCAGCCTTTTAACCAGCGCTGGACTAGCAACAGCCTGGTGGGATGGGAATGAGAGCAGCCCCTTCCCCAACCACCGGTCTTCTGCTTGCCTTGCCGTATGAAGCTGAGCATCCTGTGTTTGACCATGCCAGGGTGGGATTTAGCAAGTGCTGCCCATCTCCTCTCGTTTCCTGCCTGCTCTTCATGCCTTGTAGGAGCGATTCGACACTGATTTTCACTGGGAAGCCTTGGCTGGGAACAGGCTGGGGAAAGGTCGACATTCCCATCCCAAAACTCATCCAGCCTTTCCTTCCCGTACAGCAGAGCCTGGGGATGGTCAGAGCCTCCTGCTCTTCTCTCCTGCATCACTCCCTGCGCACCAAATCCCTTCGCTGTGAGCTCTGCCCTGCAATCCCCACTCCTGCATCAGCAGGGAAGTCTCACTTAACTCAGGATGGAATGTGCAAAGCGGTGTTCAATTACCGAAATCCCACAAAATCTCAATGCTACCGTTGGGGAATAACATTATCTATAGACACACATATATATACACATATATTCAAATATATGTAAGTGAATGATGTATCTATGCAGATTTAGCATTGTCCAGATGAGGCTGAATCCTCAGGCATGCAAAAGCCACGTCTCCAGGATAAAGGGTCCTCCTTCTTCTCCCCTGTCTGCTCCTGCAGGAACAGAACAGAGAGTCCCCATCAGTCCCGTTTGTGCAATCCCTGGTTCCCTCCCTTTTAAAGGCAGCTGGATGATCCTGGCAGGCATTTTTCCAGCAGCTCCTACACCCAGGCAGAACAAAGCAGGAATACTGTTAACTTAGACGTTAAAACCTCATCACTTACAAGCAGAGGATGCCCTCAGCTCCCTGCCCGGGGCACAGCAGCCACTCTTCCACTTCGCTCCGTGCTGTTCTTCCCGGCCCCATCCCGAGCCCCATTCCCATTCCCAGCCCCATCCCGAGCTCCGGCGCCGCGCGGGGGCACTCGCAGCCCGGCCGCAGCCGCCCCATTCTTTGCTCTTCCCCATCACCCCATTCCCGGCCCTTCCCCATCACTCCATTCCCGTCTCTCCCCTATCGCCCCATTCCCGAGCGATGTTCCCAGCCTCAGGGCAGCGCTTCCTCAGCCGGGAGCGACCTCCCGGATGGATACACTGCTCCATGAGTGCGGGCTCCATCCGGAGCCTGTATCCTCGTTGCATTCCCAGCAGCGGAACTGGGATAACCTCAGGGTGCAGCCAGGGGCTGCTCACACGCTGCGCGATGCTTCGCTGCCCATAAAGCCCTTCGGGGAAGCCGGAGCTCATCCCTTGGCTGCGCTGTTCCCTGCTTGCTCAGGCTGGAAGCAGTTTATGGCTGGCAGGAGCTGATGTTATCTAGTCATAAACAGTAATAAGAAGGGCAGGACCACTGATTCCTAATGTGCCACTTAATTGTGCTGCAGCACAGGCAGCAGAACCACAAGTGTCAGCGCTGAGCATCCCAGAGCCGCTCTCATGAAGCGCATCTGCTCCCCTTCTCTTACCCTTCCCTTTTCCCTTGCCCTCCCGGAGGCAGCTGCAGTGATTTAGCAAGGATGCATCTCTCCAGAGCCTCAGGAAGCAAAGCTTTAGCCATGCTCTGGATTGCTGTGCTCCTCACCTCTCCGCTGCCAGGAGCAGGGAGCAGGCTGGGAGGGATGAGACAGACACATGATGTATCTGAATTATGAGCTCTGATACATAACACTGAAAATCTCACACACACACACACACCCCCCTCAGGTATCCCATGGAGTCAGCAGAGGTGGAAGGAGGTGACACACACAGTTTATCATGTCCTGGAGGGGGGGATTGACAAGCGGATCCCTCTGTTATTGTTCATCTCCATCAGCCCTCCCTTATCAGCACACTGCTGGGTCTCTCCCTGCCTCCCCCCCCCCGGCATTAATCATTCCGGTGCTGCTGCCCACGCCTCTGCTGGAACCAGGTCGTGAAACTCTCATCCCACCCACTTACCACAGCCCAGCTCCAGTCACGTTTCAGCCTCCAGCTCAACCATGTGGGGCTGGTGCACAGTGGGAAAATCAAGGCTTCTCCTTAACCCCTGCAGCCCCGAGCCTGGGATCCAGCCCCTCTCTGCTCTTAGGGGTGCTGTGGGTGGGAAAGGGCTATTGGAACACTAGGGAAGCGAGGCCGTGCTTCCATACACACACACACATAGACACCATGCTCACTGTGCAGCCAGCCAGGCCGGACTGCAAGTGATTATTGTCTCTGCATGTGGCCACAAAATGTGTCTGAAGCTGCTGACTGCTAAGGAGCTGCAAAGCCAGAGAGGCAGGAAGAGCCGGGAGAGGAAGGGCTGGGAGGGAGATGCTTCTGGAGTCATATGGGAGAGGGTCCTGGAGCACAGCAGGGAGCAGGGGATCTGGGGTAAAGCTGACACACTCTGAGCCCCATGGCTCTTCCCTCTATCCCTGAACTGGGGTCCCTGCTCTGCTGGGAATTGGGGACAGGCTCAGTGCAAAGGGGCTCATTTGGCACCCAGTGAGGAGAAGTCCAAGTTATAGGCACAAGGGACATGCCCAGAGGACCATGGGCTGCAATTCCTACTTCCCAAGTGGAACCTGTGCTCCCCAGCCTGCAACACCTCTGGTTTCCTAGTGACTAGACACCAGTGCTCCCAACAGCTCTTATTGTCCTGTACATGGGAAAATCCCTTCCATGAAGTCAAGGGACAAAATCAAGTGGGAATCCAAGGAATTCTCACCTGGAGCAGACACCCCCCCTCCCCGGAATGGGAGCTGGAAAATGAGATTAAAAGCAGTGATTTGCTTTTCCATGCTGAGAGGAGAACAGGGACAAGGGATTAGCCTCAGAGCAAGTGTTGTATGGCAGCAACGGATGGGGTCAGCCTTAGCTCTGCCCCAGCACCTTATTCCCAGGGCTCTTGGAGCAATACTTGCCTGTGGTGCCAGGCACTGTATCCCGGTATGCCTGCATTAGGGGATGGGAAAAGGACTCTGGGGCAGGCACTGCCAGGAGCTGCCTTTTCCCAGTTAAGGATGAAGCCCAGAAGGACAAAAACATCCTAGAAATGGGGAAAAACCTCTGTATTTTAGACCTGGACACAGATGCAAATGTGTATTTCCATAGAAGCTGAGTCCAGACCACGACCATAGGGACTAGGCTTCGCTTGGATCACCCTGAAGGAAGCAAGGTGAAAACCACTTTCATCGCATCCCTGGTCCCAAATCCTTGTTCTGCCTATTTCTCTGGCTAGAACATGGCATTCCCAAGCACACGGAAGGCCTGGAAAATGTCTCTTTCCAAATGGGATATCAGGCTTTGTATTGAAATACAGCAAGAAGCTGAGAAAGGGCAATAAAAGAAGACGAATGATGTGCAGGTGCTGGCTGGGATCGCCTGGAATGAGCTGCATTGAGTCCCCAGCTCCATTCACCATCCTGTGTGCTTTTCCCACTGGATTCTTTAGCAGGGACTTTCTTTTCCTTTCCTTTCCTTTCAAGTGTATGGCTCCTGCACTGAACGTGCTGGGAATTCCCACCCTCTAGTCCCAGGTTAATGGATCCAGCTGCAACGATGCTGCACATCCTGGTCCAGGGTTTGCCTGCTCTGCCTCTCATTTCATTGCTAAGCCAAGTGCGATGTGACAGGTTTAAAAGCAGAACACGGGTGAGGTTTGAAGCTGAGTGGGAAGTAAATGGAGCTGCAAAGCTAAGTTTGTGCTCTCCATTAGAAACTGTGCCTTTTCCAGGCCTGTTTCCAAACCACTGGTG
The DNA here is from genome assembly GCA_032466535.1 of Forpus xanthops. NCBI lineage: Eukaryota > Metazoa > Chordata > Aves > Psittaciformes > Psittacidae > Forpus > Forpus xanthops. The sequence continues at coordinate 17,577 of JASSUY010014256.1, read as the reverse complement.
GTTGCAGTCCTTAAATTGTAATCAAAGAGGTTTTGGATCTGTAGGATGTGAAGGTGCAGCATCGCTGATAACACAGTAATACAAATACAGCAATACTAGATAGAGACACTATTGCTAAGGGAGGAGAGCTCTTCCAAAGCACTGAGCTCCCCAGTTTTCTTCTCCCAGACATTCCCTGATCCCCCCACCCCACCCTCTTAGTAGGATGCAGGCACACATGAGCAGGAATCCTATCATTAGCAGCAGGTCTGCTTGGAAAGATGCTGTGGGCATGGGCTGCCACACTGGAGCCATTGGATGTGCCCATCAAAGAGCAGGTCCCCTCAGGGTGACAGTCACATATGGTGGCTGTCCTCAGGGCCTTCCTCTCCTGATGCTCCTCTTCTTCCCAGCCTGTGCACACTTCTGGCGCTGCCCATCTGCATCCTCCTGCTTTAAAGCTGAAGCCCACAGGCAAGGGTGAGCCATGGGAAGGGGCTGCCTGCACCATGGCAATGCGTCCTGCATACAGCTCCTGTTCCCAATGGATCCTGGCAGGCAGCAGGATGGAAAGGCAAGATACTTTTGTGTTTAAGGAGAGAGCTGGTTTCCTTTCTGTATACACCTTAAGGTGTATTTGAGGTGCAAAAATCCAGAAGGCTCAGGGGGGACCTTATCCCTTGAAAGGAGGATGGAGCCAGGAGGGGGGTGGCTTCTGTTCCCAAGGGACAGAACAAGAGGAAACAGCCTCAAGCTGCACCAAGGAGGTTTAGATGGAGCTGAGGAACAATTCCTTCCCCAAAGGGTGCTCAGGCATTGGAACAGGTACCCAGGGCAGTGCTGGAGTCACCGTGTCTGGAAGCATTTAAGACATGGAGATGTGGCATTTGGGGATATGGGTTAGGGGTGGCCTTGGAAGTGCTGGGGAAAGGTTGGACTGGATGAGCTTAAACGTCTTCTCCAGCCTGGCTGATTCTATGATTCCACACTCATGGATGTATCTGCCAGCAACAAGCCCCACGCATGCACTGAGAGCTTGACCCATCGGCTGCCAGGGAATTAACCCATCAGCTCCTCTCCATCACTCTCAGCACTCACCACCCATCCACGCGGGTTTGCAGAGCAGATGCCTGCATCCCGGAGGATTATCAACTGCTGAGGAAGCCGAAGGGGCCCCATTCCCTATGGCTGGAGCTGCAGCCGATCCCTGGTCGCCTGCCAGGCGGGGAGGGCGGGTTGGGCTGACTCAGCAGCTGGATGGAGCCTGATAATGCAGCGTTATCACCCAGAGAGCCCCGATTTGGTTGATTGTTGTCTTGGGTGTTTTCCAGGTCTGATTCCATCTTCCAGGCAGCTGCAGTGACTCAGTGTGAGGCGCGTCGGGAGGAGGGCAAAGCCTGCTTCCCTGCACATTGCCCTCATTGCGGTAGAGTACATGTTCCTTATCACCACCACCACGCATCCACGGGGAGCGTGCCTGCCTGACACAGGCGTTCCCAAATTGATGCTGACAGGAGCCGGTATTCCAAGCCTGCAGCGCAGGCGCCGGGGGAGCCAACCACCACCTCCCTGCTTCCACTTGTGCCATCAGGCAGGGATGTGCCTGTGTCCCTGGGTGACATTTACTGCTGAGTGACAGCAGAGTGGCTCCACGGCACGTTCTCAGCCTTCTGAGGTGTCTCAAGGGGATCTCAACATGTCCTTCCTACACTCATGCTGCTGTCTGGTGAGAGGGATGTGCTGGGGCTGTGCCCTCTGCTTGCATCCAGGCAGGGTTTTCATGTCAGTATTGAGAGATAGACGCAGAAATCCTTGATTTCCATCCCAACGCCGGGTTGGATGGTGCTTGGAGCAACCTGGTCCAGTGGAAGGACTTTAAAACTCCGGATGACCTTTAAGGTCCCTTCCAACCCAAACCACTCTATGATTCCATGTGGGAAAATGCCTCCCGAAGTGGCCTCTGTGCCCTGCTGCTGTGGAAGCCACAAGGCAAATCCTTTAGAGAGCCCTTTGCAGATCCCATTCCCTTCCCATCTGGGTCAGCCAGGGTTTGCCCCTTCTTCCCTGCACCTCAGAGGCAGGAACATGTCCTCCTTCCCAACACTATGGAGCCCATGGGGCTGCCCTGCAGGTCAGAAGCTGAATCACTCCTGTCTCATTTCACGCCTGCTGGAGCACGTCCGTAGCACAAGGACAGAGCCTGCTCAGCTCGTCTGAGCATCCTGCAGTCATTGTCCTCTTCATCCACCTCCTAGTGACTGCCACACCTCTCCAACCCATTAACCAAGGCCTTGCAATGGGCAGGGTGTGCTGATGGTGGCCCTGGGGACCTGTGAACAGCTCTGTGTATAGCCTGGGAGATTAAGGGTGTGGGGTGCTGCAAAGACAGGATTGCAGCGTTCAAACACAGCCTGGGGACCACAGAGTCTGAAGGACCAAGCTCATCTCCCACATCAGCTCATGAGCCGGTCATTTACTGCTGAGACACCTCGGAGGCCTCATCAGGAACAGCCATAGGAAGGATGCTGGTGAGGAGCTGAGCACTGCTGCAAGCTCAAGTAATAGTGAACAGTATCTTCCTAATGGGCTGAGGACAGTGAGCTCCATCCCATCCTTCCAGCTGGGAAAGGCATAGCAGCAGCAAGCAGTATGGATTGGATAGTGTGGACTTAGCATCACAGGGTACCAAGGGTCTGTCAAATGAACCGTTAGGAGAGGATGCTTTAAAAACCTCAAAGAATCCATTCTTGACAACCCTTGGGAAAAGCAATCCAGATCTGGGGGGTTACCTTTGTATCCAGCATCCCAGGGCAGATGTCATCAGCAGAGTGCGATGCAGATGTTCATCTCTCAGGGACAGCAGCTGGGGATTGTCTGTCTGCAGAGTGTTTATCCTGACAGAATGGAAGGGAAAGGGAAAAGGAACTGCCACAAACTGACCTGTTCCTTCTTAACGTTCCATCAGTGAAGGGTTTGTTTCAAGGGTCTAAGTCTGCTTCACCACTCCAGAAGCTCCCAAAGCTCAGCAACCAGATAAGGACCATTGCACTCCACCCCTAATCAATACTGAGCATCTCAAAAGGCAATGACATCATTAGCAGCCTGCTGCAGAGAACAGGGAGCTGATCAGGTCAGTCCATCTGGGAAGCAGTTTGAAGCATGGAAGCGATGGGAAACGATGGCTCTAGATCCCTGTGTTTCATGGTGAGGACATGTGCTTAGGGCACTCACAACAGCAGTTTTACTGCGAACCTCAGGTACCAGGTTTAATCAGCAATTAGCACCCACAGTGAATGGATCTGTGTTTAGCCTCTGAGTCAGAGAATCCCTGAACATCATTAGTCCAAAGGTCTCCCTCCACCCATCCCACTGGTCGATAGCATCACCCAGGGCTGATGGAACAACTGCCAACAGCTCCATCAGCCACTGAATATACCCCTATAGAGGGGAAGGGTGCAGGCTCCCACATATCCCTTAGGAGTGACTGCAACCCAAACCCCGTGTCCACTGAAAAGGCCAATTGCAACGTGTGAACTGCTAATTTGTTCTCAGTGGTGCAGCCATGGAAGGAATTCCAGCTGAATAAAGTCCTTTCTGCTCTGATTAATCGTCCCCCCTGGTTATGAACAATGCTGAACAAAATAGGGATAATATTCATGCGAGGGAAATGGGGAAGACAGTCACCCAAATGGTGCCATTAACGAGTCCAAACAGCCCCGGCAGATCCTGAATGCATTAAAGGCAGTGGAGGAAGTCCTGGGAGGAAAGAATGTCCCCTATTAGCCAAGCTCCCAGTGTCTGGGGTATTACAATAGGGGAGCGATTCCTCGCTCCTCGCTGCCTGCTGCTGCCCTGGGTTCAGTTAAATGTCAGCTCAGCATCGACCAGCTACAAATGACCAGAGGGCGAGCAGCTCTTTCAGTTCCACTGAACCCTATGGATGGGGAGATAAGCATGGGTGTCTCCCCCAGGCTGGCAGGGATGGAGGCATAGCCCTGGTGGGATGGGATGGGATGGGGATCGCTGCCTCCTGCTCCAGGCAAAGGGGAAGGAGCAGCCCCAGCACCTCCAGGCTGCCCAGGGGATGGGGAGCTTCCTCCTCCATGGAAAACATGGGTGCTGGGAGAGTTATTCCAAAGGAATCCATAGGGCATCATTTCCAGCACAGGATCTGCTTTGCAACCCAGCAACAGGACAAAGCGATGTAATATAGAATCATAGAACAGTTTGGGTTGGAAGAGACCTTAAAGCTCATCCAGTTTCAAGTCCCTGCAATGAGCAGGGACATCTTCAATTAGAGCAGGTTGCTCAGAACCACATCCAGCCTGGCCTGGAATGGCTCAGTGTGACTTTTGCCCCCTCCAACAGCACTGATAGAAGACTCAGCCTCGTGAGGGAGGACAAAGGTTGTGGCTGGGTAGCTTTTGGTTTTCCTCTGTCCTGAGGTATTGCTCAGTTTTGTTTCTCCAGAGAATTGGTGTCATAAACTGGGAAATACTGCTCAATGGAAGCCAAAGGAAATAACAGCTGCTTGCTTTCCCTAGGGGGGGAATAAACCCATTCGTGATGCTCCCACATGCAGCTTAAACAGACACACACTGGGGCATGTAATAGACTTCTGCTCGTAAACTGTAAGTCCCTGAGATGAAGCCATGGTCCTAAGAAGGGGATGCCCTTGGCTATGGCTGCCTATGGGGCCTTGCCCATGGGCAGCTAGATGAGGGCTCCCATGCAGCTGGAGCCTTATGTGCCCCCAAGCCCCATACTAAAAGAGCACAATCAGAGCAGCCTGGGGTAGTCCTCAGGGGAAAAGATGCTCCAGGCAATGGCTCGTCCCATCAGGAAAGTGAAGCACACTGCCCACGGTGTTCCTACACTTACTTTGCCATTGTTCCTGGAAAAGGAGCCCTGGTGCTTCCCTGCTGCTGGTGTTCAACTAATTACATTGCCTTTAAAGCAGGGAAATAAAAGGGGCTGCGTTTACTGGGATGCCGGTAGCATCGTACAGTTGCTGAGCTTTGAAGCACAAACCCCTGCTTGTGCTGCCCCTACCTAACATCACCCTCAGTCAACAACCTCCATGACAGGGGAAATAGTCCAAGCAGGGTAAAGACTGGGGTTTATATCTGAATGCTGGTTGTCAGCACATCATCTTTCATCTTGCCTGGCTCTCCAGCCCTTCTCCTTCTCCTTACCCTCACCCCTTGTTCTGAGCCCTTGGTTTGGTTTCAATAGATGCATTTTCTCCCCTCCCGATTCTTAGAGAGCACCCAAAAAAGCACTGAGTGATCTCTACTGCTCTGCAGCAGAGCTTCTCTGACCTGCCCACCTCTGCGTCTTGCTCCAGGGTATGCAAAGGGATGATTCAGATGGCAGTGGGTTTGTCATGCCCTGGTATCATCCATAGGTGGGCTGTCCCCAAGCTAAGCCAGCTGGCTGCTGGGAGGAGGGCAGACATCCATCCATGGGTCCTTATCCCAAGGCATGCAGTGGAAGTGGCACCTGAATGCAAAACATGGGGAGCAAGTCCTAGACTTGCCATTGCTGCATGTGTGAGGGACCTGGCACAGGTAGGATCAGGAGGTATAGTATCCAGGTGGTTTTCGTACCTATTCCATGACTCAAATGGTATTTCTACCCATTCCATGGCCCAAAAGGTATTCCTAGCTTCCAAGTCATCACAACAATGTCCCTCACTTGCATCATGTCACCTACGCCATTAGCTTCCCATTCCAGCCCTGGCTGGAGCCAGGTACAGCCATTACCAAGACCTGGGACAAGAGAACAGTCACCAACACAATGCCTGAGAGGAGGCAGAAGCTCTCCCTGCCTTTGCCCACTCTTCCCTCTATTCTGGCTCTTGGAACAACTGCTTTGATTTGCAGTCGCTCCCAACCTTGTTATTAACGCTTCTGCAAATCATTATGGCAAACCTCTGTATACCCAAAGCTTGCTGCTCACCCTCACCGAGGAGAAATGAGGTAAACGACAGCATTAGAGCAGGAATGGGAAAGGGAAGGCTTTAAGGATGAGGGACTCTGATTGAGGGCATCTGTCACAGAGATGCTTTGCCATAGCATTCCTATGAGAACAAGTTCCTGCTCCAAAACGCCTCACCCTCCCCTCCTGCCTCTCTTAATTGCTTTGCACATGTTAAATGCCTTGGCTCGGTGTTCAAACCACTGCCTGGCTCCTGTAGCTACAGCCTAAACCCAGGAGCTCACCCGGGGCTCCGGCTCTCCCTCTTTGCCATAGCAGCAAGCCCCCGCCGTGCTGCCCATTGTGTCCTTGTTCCCTCACCGGAGCACCTGGAGACCTTCATGCAAAAGCCCTTCATTTGCTGGGGCAAGCTTTGATTAAAGCAGCCCTGCAGGGGGGCTCCCCCCCACTCCCGAGTCAATATTGGCTTTGGAACAGATGGGGGTGATGATGGGATGCCAGAGCTGCAGCCCCGGTGGTGCCAGCACTAGGGACTGGGTTAGTGGGGTGGATGCTTGTGTCCCCAGAGCCTGGGGAGTGGCAGGAGGCCCATAGCAGCGCTGCTGAGATCAAAGTGGGGCAGGCACGGAGAGGTGGAGCAGCCCCTGTGTGCTGGCAACCTCGGGGAACAAAAGCATCAAAGTAAATCAAATGAAACTAATTGAAGTGCTTTAACATTAAATAATGAGGCTTTCATGAAACGCCAGCTTCTTCCCCTCAGAAATCCAGGGACACGCTTCCAAGAAATCCAAAGCAACAACACATACACAGAAACCCCCATCCCCAAACAACAGCAAAACCCCAAACCCAAACATCTTGCATAAAAGGGTGGGATAATTCCTGCTGGGTGGCTGCATGGTGCTTCCCTCTGCTTCCATAGATGAGCAGCTCCCGAGTGGATCAGGACCAGGACCGCAAGCATGTGGTCCTGTTTTCCCAACCCACTGAAGTCCCTGGGATACAGGGAAGCACAAGTGGCAGAAGGATGTGTGTGGCTTGGGATGCCCCAAGATGCTGGGAGCACCATTGAGAATAGATGCCAATGCCCTTGGTGGAGGTACCAATGGTTGAAGCCAGCCTGTGCATGCAGGACACAGAGTGCAGACCTGCCTGGTGCCACCACCAAACCTCAGGTACACAGGGCATGAACCTGGCAGCCTCTTGGCTTCTGGGGAACCCTGTCTTGGCAAAACAGAGCTCTGAGAGGCCTCATAATTGCAGGGACGAAGGTTCAACCTGGCTCCAGGACAACCGCAGCACAACTGCCATGACCTGTGTACTACTGCTGCAGAGCAAAGGGAGGACCTGGCAAGTGCGCTCTGTGTTGGTTGGGAGCAAAGGGCTCCAAGGAAGCACCTCAGGTTGTGGCTCACTGTCTCCAGCAGCAGCAAGGAAAGGCATTAATAGCAGCTTCTCCTTCGGGACACGGTTAGGGATTGCACATTGCAATTACTCCCAGCTAGGTGAAAGGCAGAGCTGGTTTTCCCCTCCCTGCTCCTTGAGAGCAGGATGAGTTATGGAATCTAAACCAGTGCTTATGGCAACACAGTCCCTTTCCCCTCCTTGTTCCTCAGGTGCTCCTCTACAAGGACCTATGAGGACGATGAGGCACCAATATGAGGGTGATGAGGCCAAAGAAGCTGTGGCTGCCCCATCCCTGGCAGCGTTCGAGGCCAGGTTGGATGGGGCTTGGATCAACGGGCTCTAGTGGAAGGTGTCCCCATGGCAGGGACTGGAAATGGATGAGCTTTAAGGTTAATTCAACTCAAACCATGCTTGGGATGCTATGATCCTCCTTCCCCTTGAGAGAGCTGCCCTGGGAAAGAGAAAGAAGCAGCAGAGATGGACTGACACCCATTGTAATGTCCTTGTTGGCCGCTGGCGAAGCCAGATTGTGGCCATGATGAAAGAAACCCACATGAAGACAATTAGACTAAATCATGTCCAGTCGCAGAAGACAAGTCAGCAGTGCGATGGGAGGCAGCCCGACTCCAGCCAGGCTCAATGTCTGGCTTGCCCCATCGCTGCCACTCATACATCACCGATCAAGGGAAGCCCCTGCAGGTTGTTTTAAACCAGGGCCAGCAGGAGGTTGGGCTAATGAGTAGAATCTGAACATTCCTCACATTTCCCATCCATCCCAAGTGAGGGAAGGCTGGAGGAAGGGGGATGGGTCCTACCACAGGGACTAAATGCTTGTGCTGGGAATGCGGAGCTCCTGATCCCAGGCCAGCCTCAGCCTGCGCTATGGGGAGGTGAAGATCTAAAGATGGGGATCCAAACCTCATTCCCTTTCTTTTCCTCCCCATATGGAGTCCAACCTCCTCTCAGCTCTGAAACCAAACTGAGGGTGGCTGGGAGACACCTTCCATCATGGGAGCAGACACCCATAACATCCAGTTTATCCACCAGAGCATCCTTCTCCTTGGAGCATCCCAGGAATCTACCCCAGCTCCAGATGCCGGGACACGGGCTGTGCAGAACAAGCCTCTCCCAAGAAAGCAGCCCCAGTCCCTGTTACTGCATTATTCCCCCACAGACCACTTCCTCAAGGAAGCACCCAGCCTCATCCATAGCAAAGCCAATAAACAAACCTCATCCACCTCTTGAGAGACAACCTATAAGGGGGATGTGGAGGAGGGGAAAAGGTAATTAAAAGACATCAAAGAGATGGCAGGAAGTAAAAAGAAGGCATTTTGAAGAGGGGAAAGGGGAAACAACCATTCCTGGTCAATACAATTACAGCGCTTTGAGGGCTGCTTTAAAGGACAAGAACTGCACATCCCTGCTAAGGACACACCAGCAGCACTTGGGTTGGTGTGCTCAGACATGGGGCAGTATGAGAAGGTCTACAGCTGCTGCTGCTGCTGCCAGAGCCCTGAAAGCAGCTGAGTTTCTGCTCCATGCTTCCTGCCTCAGCTTCCCAAGCATTTTCCTCTCATTCCTATGGAGCAGTGCCTGATCCCAGCCACCCGTCATACACATGGCACTGGAAGAATCGGGGACATCTCGCAGCTCACCACCCAACACCATCAGCCTCTTAAACCCGACATGATCAGAGCATGGAAGTTTCTTTAGCACACGGGAGCTTCAGAGGGCAAAACCACATCTCTGGAGGCAAACCCCATTGGGGCTGGGTTAGGTATCAGGTCAAACTGAGTGGTTAATGCTGTCCTCAAGGCTTTAAATCCATTAAATGCCTTCAAAAGGCAAGTAGAAGATGAGAATTTACCAATGACAGGTTTCTACCTCTTTTCTTCATTAATGAAATCAGCCTATGGTCCGTACCCTGAAGGCAAGCCTCCTCCACTTGGTTCTTTGCCCTCCACTGCTCTTCCATGCGGCTCCGTCTCCATCACTCTCTCCCTGGGCTTTTAATTACATTCATCTATTTCCACTCACTGGGCCTGTCACTTTCCAGCAGGAATGCTGTAATTACATTGTGGGAAGCATCCTTCACTTTGCTGAAGCCTGAGCGGATTAAGGATCCTCGGTGCCTTTTCCCACCCCTCTCTGCCAGGTATCTGCACAAAGATGACAGATGGTCAGGGGCCATTTATTTCCCCTAATGAGCTGGTACAAAAGGAGATGGCTCCCAAAACACATGTATATTTTCAGTTAATGCCTCAGACTCCCAGGGTTTTGCCTGAAAGATGGGAAGGGGCTGAATCCAGGCAAGGGAATGTGCCAGCGGATAGAAATGGGGATCTTAAAGGTGATGCAGCTTTGGGTTCAGAGGAGCATGGACCACATGAGCATGACTTACCCTTCAGGGTTACTGAAGCTCAGTTTCTCTCCCCTATTTGCTCACAGGGATTGAGTAAACCTGACTCATGGAAAGGTATTCAATAAAAGCTTGAGTGATGGATGCCTCCTAAGCAAACCTTGTGCTCCTCTCAGGTGAAGAGGAAAGTCCTCCAGCCTTATCCTCACCCCCCTGTTAATGTACCATGAGCTGCAGTGCAGTTTACCTCTCCCAAAGAGCATGAGACACAGGTTGCTCAGTGGTGGTCCAGCAGAAGGTAACACTGTGGATGAGAGAGGGTTGTTGTTGGGCATCACAGGATGGAGAAGATAATGACAAGCAGAAATTACAGCAGGAAAACAGAGCATAGAGGACCTGTATGGATTGATCCAGCTGAATGCTTAGCCTCAGAAGTGGATCCTGTTTAACCCTCTGTAAGCATGGTGTTCAACTGGGAGGCACTGGAGATGGACCAGGAACTGCATCCTCCCAGGCTGCTGTAGCTGGTACCTTGACCATAACCCAGCAGAGACCTAACACATGTATGGTGTTAGAGAGGCAATAGCATGTTAACGGTGGGGCTGGAGAAGCTCCAAACCCCACACATGCTGGTTGACCCATTCCATGCCCCCTTTCCCATGATCCAGCCATCCACCCTCTCCTCTGGAATCCAAGGGTGAGTTTGCAACTTGTCCTTTGAGGAAACAGAAGCTTGCTTGCTCCTTTATTAGCTGTGAATGCAGCAAGGAGGTTACTGGGATCTCCCCTTCCCAGACTGCCTATGGGAACAGAGGGAAAAGCTTCCATAACTCCCTTCTATATGGCCACCGCTTGGCCCTGCTGTCAGGGCATACACTGGACACACATTGCTTCCACTGCCTGTTTCCCAAGGGAAAGAGAATAAATGAACTTAGAGCCTAAATTAAATCCCATCAATGGAAGAGTACTTACAGGGCTGAGCGTCTCTCTCCCAGGTGCCTTTCCTGAGCTCTACTTAAGGCCATGAGGTGCAGGTGGAGCCAAGGACTCAACTTGCCTCTTCAAGCCTTCCCATATTGACCTGGGTACGGCTTATATGGGAAACACAGGAGGAAGCCTGAAACCAGCTCGTCTGCTGCTTCCATGGATTTCCAAGAGGCAGCACCTGTAAAACAGGCACAATTCCATGCTCCACAGTTAATGGAATGCTGTGGTGGGCCCCTGGGCTGCTGTCAGTGCTGCCTTAGAGATGCAATGTGCTGGTAAAACCCAGGGTCCTTAATCACCGTGGTGGTGATTAAAAGACCCCACAGCAGTTATTTTGCAGGAGTAAGGGAACTAACCCTGCTGTCCTGGCCAAAGTCCAGCTTGGGGAATGATATTACCCCCTTCAATCCCATGGGACATAATATAGTATGTGCTGGGGCTTTGGAGCCTGGCTTGCCACAACTGGGGGGTCTTGGGAGCAAGATTAAAGGTGAGGGTATTCAGCACATAACCCTGCTGTTAGCTCATTAAAAGCCAACGTTTGCAGGTCCTCTTTAAACTGTTTATCCATTATTGAAACTACCATATGTTACACGTCCATGAGGATCAGCTTTCAGCCACAAGATAAGCTGTGTCCGTCTATTGTCCTTCCCTCCCTCTGGGCTTTTAATTACATCCATCACCTCTGGTGGAGCTGGCTTCATGTCTCATCAGGACTAAGGAAACAAGGCCCAGTTTTAGCCCTGTTGGAAGGGAGCAATTGTTACTCTCCCCATACACACATCCTCCAGTGAGAGACATTCCACGGCCGCTGTGAGATTTCAGCTGGGATTGGAATTTATTCTAAGAGTCCAGCCTTTAAATGTTTTATTAAACCTTTTCCCCCTGCAACGCAGCAGGGACCAAGGGAACGTTGTGTTCATATGCCCGGCACGTCGGGAAAGGACAGAGGATTCTCTGGGCAAAGCCTTCTAACAAGCAAAAGCCACTCTCCAAGCTACAGCCCCCAGCCCATAAGGGCACTGATGCTACTTCAAACCACCCCAGCCTGGCTCTAAGGCAGAATTCCCTCCCCATTCCACCCATTTCCAGGTGCTGGAGGTGAGCTGCATCCAGAAGGAACTGGCTTTTTGCCTGCCTGGGATGCTGAGCCCATGGTGTGATGCTGCAACCTTACAGTCAGTGCCAGAGCGGTGGCTTGGAGAGCTGCCTGCTATAGGGATTGCTTCAAGCATCCTCTTATAAGACCTCGGGTTTTGTTGCTTGTAACTCTGCCAGACCTCAGCTGAAATCAGTGTCTGCTCATGCAGGAAAGGAGATGCCTGCAGCACACTCAGAGGGGATGAAACTGCCTGGAGGGGATCTTCCTTTCCCTCCCCATGTGTCCCTATTGCACTCACCTGCTCCTGCTGTGTGTGAGCCAGGGGCTTGGCAAGCATCAACCACACACATGATGAGCTGGGGCTCCTACAGGGACACTGCTTGTGACCACAGTGCTGAAGACAGGATGAGGCTACGATGGGGCTGCCGACATGAGATGAAGCAGCATTACTGAGTGCTGTGGGCCTGACTCTGCAGCCTTAACCAAGTTCTCTCTTCCTGGCATGCAGTGACTTCCTACGGGTTCTTTTAGATCATAGAATCAGAATGGTTTGGGTTGAAGGGACCTTAAAGCTCATCCAGTTCCAACCCAAGGACATCTTCAATGACACCAGGTTGCCCAGAACCACATCCAGCCTGACGTTAAATGCCTTAAATTTCCCTGATTACAAACTCAGGATGACCCACCATATGGAGACTGCAGAACCACACACGGATGGGACCCAATCCCACTTCCACATCACTAGCTCTGCAAATATCCCTATGGCTGAGGAACATGGTTTAAATATAGCCCTGTCCCACCTCCACATCCAGACCACATTAACAGGATTTAACCTCCCTTTGCGGAAAGGCTCCCTGCACCCTTCCATGTGGAACACCCTCATCCAAAGCCGGCTTTTCCTACTATAAGGAACTGATCCACCCCAGCACTCCCCAGCTCTCTGAGGGCAGCAGGTTCCAGCTGCAGGCTACGTTGTGCTCAATGTGCAGCAGCGAGGTGTATCATTAATGTCTGCATTATTCATGGAGCACCAGACGGGATCAGATGGGAAGAGCTGGCTCCCAGGGAGCTCCCGGACTCGCCTTATGGCTCTTTGGTCACCAGCACGCTGTCGCTGGCCACCTGCATGTGATGGGGCAATCTTTGTTAAACCCCCAATTAGCACATCCTAATTGTGACACAAAACCTGGCTCTCCCAAGCCAGAGAGGCTCACACTTCTACTTCTGGACCTGATTTAAATGAGAGGTTTCCTGTTGTTAAGAGTTGGGATTCAGAACAAGGCTTTCATTGGTGATGAGGGACTTTGGGGGTGACAAGACCTGCTGCATGGCCTGGGATGAGGCCACAGCCCACCCTATGGGGAGCCTGGGAGTCTCTGGGTTGACCAAGCAGGACACTGGGCAAGAGCCTTGCAAGCGGAGCTCCCCCGTGTCCCAAATGGACCTGGTATTCTCCTGGTTCTGTTATCCATCCTGGGAAAAGCAGAGCATCATTCAAAGGCTCTCACAGCCACAGCAGTTTCCCTCTCATCGCTCGCTTCCAATTACCATAAACCATTAATGTTGCGTGACAAAGGGTGAGTGCAGCAAACAGGGCAGACAGCAACCACATCCATGTGGAACCTTGAGGGTAAAGACTCAGGAGCCTCCTTCCGGATGATCCAGCTGGAGCAGCCACAGAGCTGTTCAACCAGGAGCATCAGCAAGGGCATGGTGAGGAATGGGAAGAGAAACCTGCATGGGCAGTCAGAGGATCCAGGCTCCTTTACATTGGAAGGACCTTAAAGCTCATCCCGTTCCAATGCCTTCCACTAGAGCACCTTGCTCCAAGCTGGCCTTGAACACAGGAACACAGCTCCTCTGTGTGAGGTTATCACATCACCGCTCCATCAGCAGCTTCTCAGGGTCTCACGGATTAACTCCTCCCAAGGTCTTGGCTACTTGTCTCTGGATTTGTCCATTTTCCGTCTTCCCATACCTTACACACACTGTTCCCTTAGAGCAACCGGTTATGGTAAGTGGAGGCTCAACCATGATTCATTTGAATTCTACCTCTTTCAGAATACAAATCCTAGGCTCCCTTTTTCTCATCTTATTTTCCAGCAGGTTTTAAGTCAGGAATAGTGTCTTTAGTAAGAGTAACAGACAGAAACTAGAACAGAAGTTAACATTTTGCCCGTCAGAGGAAGTTTGGAGCATTCAGGTTCAAAGGATGGAGAGAAAAAGCTACACGAGTAACATCTGGAGATACAACATTCTCTCTGGGATGCTTGTGGGAGCAAATGGGTCCTAAGGCTATCAGCTAAAGAGGAATGATGACTTGCTACTTGGCAGGCAGTGGGAGGTGTTCCATATTGGATGTCCTGTCCCACCCAGCTAAGACAACTCTTTTTGCCATCCGATGCAATATTCAATATAAAGTTGATACCATGAAAAAACCCAACCTCCTTCCTGGAAGACCACGGGGTGTTTTTCAGGGGCTTGCTTTGCTCTTTGTGTGCACTGTGGGATCCTCTCTGCCTGTCTTTAACTGGGGCACGTTTTATCAAAGACACGAAGCGCCTTCAAGCCGCGGGGACAATGGCAGGGGGATGAAGTCACCACATTAATCTGCTCTGTGCTGCTCTAAAGAAGTGGAAACCTCCACTGAATGCCATGAAATCCTGCCCACAATGAAGCTGTCCAGACATGCCAATCACAAGCTCACAACCACTGCTGAAGTGGAAATCTCGGAAGGAAAAGGTCTGGTGTGATGCTGAAGGGAGGATCTCTACATGTTGAAACCTGGGCCTATATGAGTTCTTTCAAAGGCACAAGTGACAACATACACCCATAGTGACAAGGGAGACTGGGAGGATGAGCTTGGGTCCCTCCTCTCCTTGGCTTTCCATGATGTCCCATTCCTGAGCTTGCAGGGATGCGCGGGAAGCTGAGTCTCTGCTCACACCAGCCATAGGGCTGGTTCAGAGCACTCAGTGCCCCCTTTCCCCTTCCACTTGTAGCCCAATGCTTTCTGAAGCAATTTCCTCCATGATCAACACAATGGCATCACAAGCAGTGAGGAAGGGCTCATTGGGGACCATGGTGCATGCAGCCATGGCCAGTGCTGTGGGGCTGCATTGGGGATGCTCTGGGGCTGGCTGCAGCACTGCACTGGGGCTACATTGAGGCTGACTGCACCTGCTAAAGCTATATACCCATAGGCAAGCCTGCTTCTGCACCCAACCTCCCGGATGGAAAAGGTGCTTCCTGCTACGTGTGTGAACCCCAGCTCTGCAGCCACAGCCATCCCCAGCTTAACACAAAGGAAACACCACTGGACTTCTTTTTCCCAGCCACAGTGCATCAGAAACCTTGAAATGATGGACAGCAGATCCCAAGCTCTGCAGTGGGAATGCCGGAAGGAGCAGGGAGCGAAGCTGCCTTGTGGGTTGGTTGAAGGGGCACCAAAGCACATCCCAGCACCCCGAGAACTTCAGAGGGAGCCAGCTCTTTCCATTAACCTTGCAAACGAGATAGGCTTTTCCCATAATATTTATCCTAGGAACCAAATGAAATGCTCCAGCTCTTTGGGAACTGAATCCTCCCTTTCTGCGGGTGCTAGTCAGGGTTCCCAATGCATCAGTGCACGGCTTTAAAGGCATTTCTCCCCTCTTTTGGATTAGTGACCCATTCTAACAGGTCTTCATTGACGGGGAGCGTGGGTCTCTCAAAGACTCCATTGGATACAGCTTTACAAAAGAGTTTAGCCGGAGATGAAGAGTTTACAACAAAGTTTGGAGGAAACCATGGAGTCCTTTTAAAAGAGAATAAACTGCCACTGCTGTGTCTGGCTTGAGTTAATCTGATTAGGCCAAGCTCATCAACAGGCCCCACTGAAAAGAATGAGGCGGGGGGAAAGCAAGCCCTGGATGGAGCCAAGGGAGAAAGAACCGGGGACCTTTTTACCCGGGAAGTCAAACAAAACCCATTGTAGCAGAGCACGCTCGCCCACAGATGGCAAAATGACAGAGCTTTTCAAAGGCAAAGCAAATAGAACTGATGCCTTTTGCTTTTCCTTGTTCCTTTCCCCAGGTATGGGAACAGACACTTAATGAGATTAAGGGAAAGCAAAAGGAAAAGGGCTGTGAAATCCCGCAGGACCTGGCTGGTTGGAGCTCACCTACAGGCATAAAACCTTGGGAATAAAGGTCCTGCTGTGGATCCGTTTTGCTCCTAGGTCCCTTTGGGAAGTGGAGGTGCATCATCCAAGTGAGCATCGAGTACCAAGTTTTGGTGTAGAGTCAGATGAGACATTAGGAAGAAGTTCTTCACTATGAGGGTGAGACATTGGCACAGAGAAACTGTGGCTGTCCCATCCCTGGCAGTGTTCAAGGCCAGGTTGGACAGGGTCTAATGGAAGGTGGTCAACAGGGCTTGGAGCTAGATGAGCTTTAAGTAAGTCCCTTAAGAAAGGAGAGAACCAGCAAAAGGGCAGGTTTTAGGCTCTGCTCTGATTCACCCACGTCTGCTCCACATCAGGCCCCATCTCACCAGAGCACTGCACCCCAACAGTGCCCATCCTCTTTGCTTAATGCTGACCAGTGCAAACTTCATCCTCTCCCAGGGGAAAAGGGGCTGTGCAAGGCCAGGCACCCCGGGCCCAGAAAGGGAGATGATGGCATCATTGCACCACCTCATCGGGAGATGCTTATAGTGGGCAAATTAAAAAGCCTCATTAAAAGCCCTGCTGGAAAGTTACATCACTCCCATTACCTTTCCCAGGGGATATTTTAGGCTCTATATTTAGAGCAAGCCCGAGCTGAGCTTGGATTTAACATTGCTGGCTCCTTAGCCAATATAATTAAGAACAGTATCAGTGGAAGCCATGTAAGGAGATTTTCTCCCCAAGGCCACCTAATACAGATGTAATTGACTCTATTTTCTGCTTTCTGCACATGGATTGCCGCAACTCAGCCCCTATTATCCGTCAACAAATGAACAGGACCCAGTGAAAGGGACCTCTTCAACCAGGACTGGGTTGAGAGAATGGAGCACTGGGCTGTGTTAAATCTGGACACAACGCGGCTCCGTTCCCTTCCTTTTTATCTCCGCCGCCTTTTCAAGATGTTTTCCAGTGAAGGGTAAGTCAGCAAATCTGTGTTTGGGCAAAGCGTTGGCACTTGCTAAAGAAGAGAACATCTGTCTCAATCAGCTGGTCTATTCTGTCGCCTGCAGCTCAACGGAGGCTCTCAGCACGGAGAGACAAAACCAGGGCAATGTGTGCAGAAAGGGGTTTTTGTGCGCGCGGTTGTGATTTCCTTTCCCAGGGCGGGGACGGAGGAAGGGAGGGGAGAAAAGAAATTAAACCCCATTTGCTTTGGAGGAAAAAGAGCCCCCGAAAAATCTCCATTTCTAATGGGGCGGAATTCCTACCCCAAGAGCCGTCGCTGCGTTCCCAGTGCTGAATAGGAGGATGTCCTAAACAGCAGCAGGCACAAGGAATAGGAGTTTATTATTGCAGAGAGGAATCTTCTTAGAAATGGCTTTGCATGGAGCTGAAAAGGGCCCTGATGTTTCCTAGGGGGGAATGAATCCCTTTGGGTTTATTCTAAGGGTGTCCCGCGTGTGACATGGACACACAAGACACTAACCCTAACACTGTGACGTGTTGGACATAAGGAACGTGTCATGAGATGTTGTGGAAGCACAGAGGAAACTGCACAAGAGGGACGTGGAGCTGTTGGAGTGAGTCCAGAGGAGGCCATGGGGATGCTGTGAGGGCTGGAGCAGCTCTGCTCTGGAGCCAGGCTGAGAGAGCTGGGCT
>JASSUY010014255.1:0-42444 GCA_032466535.1 Forpus xanthops | reverse complement strand
AGCAGAGTAGAGGGGCAGGATCACCTCCCTCATTCTGCTGGTCACACTCCTTTTGATGCAGCCCAGGATACGGCTGGTTTTCTGGGCTGCAAGTGCATACTGCTGGCTCATGTTCATTTTCTTATCAACCAACACACCCATGTCCTTCTCCACAGAACTGCTCTGAATCTCTTCTCCATTAAACCACTGCACTCAATTTTGTGGAGGGATGGAGTAGCATTCAGGTGTTTACAATTGGTGTGAAAACTTTTGTGTTTCAACATCTTTCTTCCCATCTGAAAATCTGGAATCAAACTACTGAGTAATTTATATTTTGTAGCTGGATGATTGCAGTGTGAATAAATTGTTCCTCTGATTTCATATTTTCCCTTTTTGAGAAGCTGTGCAATTTTGTGAGGCTTTTTACAGTGAGTTCAATTTGATGGAATAATAAATCTTTCTACAGACAGATAGATATCTACCTGTAGGTAACACGTATTTAAAAAAATATGTAAGAAGTGTCAGAAGAGCCCATTTGATGTATATGTAAATGGTGGTTTTCTCACCTTTGATAACTATATAGGTATTAACCACAGTAGTTTATCTGTAAATACTGTTTATTCTTATGCATGCAAGAGTATACAGAGAAATTTATCTCAATGGGAGAACACTGCAGGCTGTAACAAAAATGAGTGTGGATCTAAAATGTGGTGATTTTTAATTTTGAAAATAAATGCAAATCATTGTGCTTAATCTTAAAATAATAAATACCTTGGTTTTTGACAGAAAATGTGGATAATTATCATTGGTGTTAATTGCTGTAGTTGCTTGAATTATTGGTTAGTCTGTTGGTTTTTGATGATGCATGGATAATAGCAGCATGTGTGACTTCCTGCCACAGTGGCAGTAAGTAACTAATCAACTAATTATGCTCCTGTTTTGGCCTGGTAGCTTGTATTGTTCTACTAATCCTTAATATCCATAGTACTGGGGAGTAGGCTTAAGGTGTATTGGAGGATCTTGTCCATCTCCGGATACAGTAAAAGTGCTGTGCATGTCAGTATTGAAGCTGACACCTAGTGGTAAGCTGACACATGTAGAGAATGCAGTCACTACATGGGACTCATAAATGCAGAAGGAAATAAGATGAAAAATGCAGTTATTGTCCTGCAGCCATTTAAAATTTTTTTTATACTGAAACTTCCCATCAGCAAAAAAACCTGTAGTATTATATGGAAAACCAGTTACACTTGGAACTTTATCAGATAGGGTGTTACATGGTTTTAGGAAGTACTTTCATAAAAGTAGAGGTCTACAACCATGAAGTTGGCTATATGCCTGCAGAACATCCTACAATTTCTTACTCTGAAGCTCTTTATTAATACCAGACTAAATGAACCAGTGGGAAATAACAATGTATTTGTAAAAGGAAGCCTGCAAAGATTCCAGCTGGAATTTTAGGACATAAATTTGATAATTTGTTCAATCTTCAGATTCTTGCTTTACTAAGCTACCATTTCTTGTCAAAATAACACCTAACCAGGATACTTAACTCCTGAGTCCAATAGGAAATCAACTTCTGCATGTAGGATCCTCAAACTATGCATGAAGCACTATGAACAGGGTACCACTCTGAACAGCTTACCAGGAGCTCAATTTTCTGTACTAACACTCTTTTAGTAGCAAGGGCTTTGTTGTTAAGAGTATTCTTCTCAGCTCTGGTTTATAGGCAGGTAACAGATTTACTGTATGATTGCTTAGTCAGAAACACCTGACCTAGTGTCAGACTTTCGTGCATGTACATAGAACCTATCAATTTCCCCCCCTTGCAGCTCTTCTGAAGTATTACTTACACAATGTTAGTACTTACTTTTTATTGAGTTCTATGAATTCCATTAAGCATGCCATCTAAAGAGTCGAGCAGGCTACAAATATTTATCCAAGGAGGGTGATAGTGAGCAATGTTACTGTACTTAGACATGACCCTGATAATTAAGTGTTCACTACTGCATCTGTTTCTATATGTAATGATATCTACAAAAGTTGGCTGTGAGTAACAACAATTATACTGTGAAGCAAAACACAGAAATGTTTCACAGAGCTCCATCTCCTAACTATAGTTACATGTATGTTAGGAAAGAATGAATGCAGTAAGGATTTATATTGATTTTTCTAGCAAGACAGTGAAAGCTCTGGAATGAGGTATAAGGTTTTTCTGTGGCTGTATGTGTGTGTGAAGAGGATACTTCAATCTCAACTTTTCTCTTTTTTTTTTTTTCCCAGAAACTGATATTCATAATTATCTGTGTTGCTGTGTTGCTTCTGATACTTGGAATTATCCTAGCAACAACACTGTCCTAGCAAGCACATTCCAAGAGTTACGAACCTCCAGATACTCCAAAATACATCTTCAGTAAAACCAAACCTTTTTTAAGAAGAGATGCCTTACACTGTTCCATGATGATGACCTATCACTAATGGTTAAAAACGTAAACAAAATTGCTCTTAATGTTTACTTATAAATGAAAATGAGAATGTATTAGGATATGGATGGATTTGCATCATAAACTCGGCATTTGTAAGACTGAAACTTGCGCTTGTTTTGAACTAAAGTAACAGATTTTTTTTTTTCATATCTCAGTGTTACAAACAGTTTAAATAGGGAGTTGAGAGACTTTCAAGTTTTGACTGTTTGGAGCTTTTTCCTGTTGCAAATCCAGTTCTAATCATGAAGTGTAGTACCTTACCAGGTCTGCTTTTGTTAGCACTCATGTGAACGTTTTTGAGATGTAGCCTTGTCTGTAAGTATAATTACTTAGTCACCTATCTAGGCTTTATACTTGAATTTTTTCTCCAACAAGTGCTAAAGTATTTTATCCTGAAAAGACTCCTTATTTAACTGTCTGCCTATTGCAGTCCACTTGAGAAGGAAAAAAAGAAAAAACTTTTTTATATTTTCCAGGCTTTTTGTTTTTTTTTTTTCTTTCAATTTCAAACTTTGCTTTAAATATTTCCTTGCCTTTGTAATAAGTTATTTGCAACATTTCTGGTAAAAGAATGCAGTAATGAAGCACATCAAATTTGAACCTTAGCAGATAATTTTACAAATATCCCTTGTTCAAATACAAATAACCCTGATAGATCAGTTTAGCCTTACTATTAATGTGACAAAAATCATATTTTCTAAATAAAGCCAAGTCACAATTTCTTCTTCAGAAGCTTGCTTATGTTGAAGTGTGAATATAGCACATAGGGATAAACTCCTTCAGAAAAGTATGAAACGTAATAAAAACTAAGACACTGATCTGTTATAAAATTAGTCTTAACATGTATGAAGTGTTTTAGTATATACACACCTGTTGTACTGCTAGTATGCAACACTTAAAGGCTTGAAAGATTTCAAATGTAACTAAATAACTGCATTTAATGTTACAGGTTATTTTTGTACTTTGTGTGTAAAATATTTGTAACTTTTTGACTTATTGTTTAAGCATATCTATGTAGATATGTAGATATATTTACACTGTAAGAGAATTAGAGGGAAGTATGTGTGCCTTTCAAATACAGTCTAAAAATACACTTGTCAATGTTTCAAATAGTTATAATGCTAACTGCAATAACTCCTTAAATTCATGTTTTGTTGAAGGTGTCTAAGATGGAAGTTACTCAGTCAACTGTAAGTCAGTCTGTGGACTTGATTAAGTTCAGCAAAGTTTACAGTTAATATTGTATGTATGACTATTCCTGCTTTGCTGTCCAAATAAACTGTGAATGTGCTGGAGCTGTTCAGATGTCAAACATGTGTAAAAAGGAAAAAATGATTATTATTGGTCTTTTTGCAAGTTGGCCATAGTGAAGTCACTTGAAAAGTTTTGGCTTCATTAATGAACAAATTTCTTTACCTCTAAGTTCTCACAAACATGGGTAAGTGTTCTGGAAGTTTACATGCAAAGTAAGGACAGATTGGTTGCCTTAGTACTCAGTCTACGTAAAATATATTTTTTTTTCTATAGTTTTCTAAATTTTTATCAGTAAATATTATTTATACATATACATGAATTAGGGGGAAAAGAAATTGGTTCTGCTGTTTAACAGCTGATCACCTAAAATGACCCACAAAATCCCATCTTGTTGAGTTTTTTATTTATAATGCAATAATTTGCCCATCAAGACCAGAAATTTGAATAGCCTACTCCATGGCTTTTGTTATACAGCTGTCTCAATAAGTTTGTTTTAAAACAAAACTTGTTTTTCACATGAACTCTTTTGTTCTGTTAATATTGGAAGGGAATATATCTCTAACCTATGCACTAATAAATTTATCTAAGCAAGTATCTTGTGGCTGGTTTTGTATTCATGATGTTATTGTGGTCTCTGAATATTTCCAGTAAGTGTTTGAATAAGGCTGGTATGTTTTTTGTGAAGACATATGTCAAACAACTGATACTTAGACTTCAGAGTATAAGTAGTGTATTTCCAGAACCTTTTTACTAAAAAGGGTGTAGAGATGGTCAAGGTAGATGTAGAGAGAAATATGAAGACATCAGTGGGATTTATACCCTTTTAATATACCCATGAAATTTTGCTTAATGTTCAACTTGAAAAATATGGGTATTATTTATTTGAATGAAGCTGTTCAAGTATTCTCAAAAAATCCTCATAGAAGTGCATCTTTATCAGTGCAGAATTAAAGTAACTTCCTCATACCTGCTCACCCCAGGACTGAAATTCCTGGAATGGATTGAGGGTTATGGTGTTCAGGTGGTAACTGGAGTTTTTCCCATGTGCTCATGTTTGAAATTAGTGTGCCCTTCTTGAGAGCGTTTTTGACATTGAGTGCTGTCACCCAAGTACCTTTGGAAAAAGCATCAAATAAACAAATGAATCCAACAGAATGAACTAGAGTTGTTTCAAAATTAATCCCTCTTTATTCTGCTTCTCTTTGCTCTGTAGTGTAAAACACAGAAAAGACATTTCTAGGCAACGGAGGATTTGTTAAGCATGGTTTTGATGAATGCAAGCCTGAGGAATAAGATTTAGAAGACAAAGGGAAATGAGGGAACTGCTGCCTAGGAGGAAGGATGTTTTTCTGCATAAAGATATTATTTTAAAACAACCCACACCCTTTCAGACAGTTGTGCTTCATGTAGTTTGGAGAGAACAGTTTGGATGTGGGTTTTGTTTTGTTGGGTTTGGAGGGGGAGCACTGGAGGGTGTGAAAGGGGGTTTACAGACTTAGGTTGCCCAATGTTAAATTTGATTTGATGCGTTAATGTGGCTTGTATGCAACTTCTGAAAATAACCATGGCATTCTTCCCCAAGTGGGTCAGCCTTTGCACCTGTGAATCAGCTCAGTCTTTTCTGTCATGTACAGTAAGCAATCGGCTGCTCAGCTACATAGTGCCAGTTGCAGCCTCTTCAGCTGCCTCTCTCCAACACACTGAGTCCTTCTGCCAGTAGTGAAGCACTTGGAGATGAGCATTTTGGAATAAAAAGAGCATTTGGTAAGCACTTGTAGCTAGGTTCTGAAGAACAAACGAACTTCTTGAATAAAAGTTTTTACAAAGGAGAATACGTGGAAATGGTAAGTAATTACAAAATAACTGTATTTACATGTTGTAAGGAATGATTGATTTTACTGGCTACATTTGAATCCATTTTATTGCAAATCGGGGGAAAGGATTTTTATGTTCAAGAACAGTTCTTAGAGAATAGCTAAGTTCTGATGTGAATAGCTACTGTGCAGCAGACTTGCAGTTGTGAAGAAAACAAGAGTTATTTTGCATGCAAAGATTTAGTTCCTCTGTCCATACTTCAGAGAGGACATGGGTCAGCCCATGCCAGTTACTGTCAGTTAACAGTAAACTGAGCTGGACAACATTATACTCACAGAGTGCAACCCAGCGTAGAGCGTATGTCAGAATGAATAGGGGCTCAGCAGAGGTGCTGTTTATGTAACAGCTCACTTTATAGTCTTTTTATGTAATCTTACAGAAAATGGAGAGGCAGCTTCCACTCGTATTTGACAAGGTTATTTGGTATTATTACACAGATGTCTTAACTTTCTGTAGTTATCAGGTTTTTATCTTTTTGAGTATGCTACTATGTAATTTTCATCAGTGTTTCTAAGACTGGGTAAGAGTTAAAGGAGTCACATTTGAAATTTCTGAAATGAGATGTGAAAGCTCATAGGTGAGAAGGCAGATAAGAACTAGTGTCTGGATAACAACACTGACAGCTTGATGTAAAGAAATCTTTGGCTTCTTTTTCAAGCCTTTTCCTTTCTGAATAGTGACATGAGCCTATGGTGAGCATCTGCATCAGAGAATCGGAGAATTACTTAGGCTGGAAGTGATCTCTGCAGGTTGCCTAGTGCAAAAGCAGTGTCAGTGGTGAGATCAGATTCTCATACTGTTCTACATCATAGAATGAAACACCTTTGACTGTGGTTAACAGAATCTTTTAAATGTAAGCATGATTTCTTTTTAATTTAGTTTTTTAAAAAAACACCTCAGACCTTCTATCATGACTGTTCCTACAGTCAAACTCTCTCTTAATGTTCTATGGATTAATGGAATTGGTTTTTATAGGAAGCCTTATCAAAGAAAATATTTGCTAGTCTAAGAATGCGCAAGAATAAAAATCTGGCCTTGAGAAGAATTTTTTTCCTTGGTCTGTTTGTGGAACAGATTTCAGCTATATGAAGGATGTAAATGGTTATTTTGAAGGGCACAATCTAGACTAAACATAAAATATATGAACTCTATACAAGGAGCTGGGGTTGGCAATGATATTTCATGACAGAGACAACCAGACAATGGTTTCCTCACTGTGAGTAGTTTCATACTACCTTAAGTATCTTTGCCCAGTCAGATGTTGCTAAGTAGAAGTGAAGAGATTGCAACTATTTGAAAGCCTATTCCAGGCTTTACTTGGCTCCCATGTGTAGGTCACTGTAGAATTAAATACTCATGAGAACTATTACAGAGCTGTTCTACTTGTATGAAGCATTGGAAGATGAAATCCTAGTTTGTGCAAGTGCCTGAAATGGCTTGTCCAGGATCCCACAGGATCTGTGTGGCAGAGCACAGAGCTTGTACATGGTTGTGCATTTCAGCTTGTAAGACTGCTGTTGCCTTCAGTCCAGTTTGCACACAGATGAGTAAAAATATAAAACAAATCAAATATGGGTTTGTAATAAATGCATCTTTATTAGAATGGTAGTCTGACTTGCTTAGACATTCAACTGGTTGTTGCTGTATAGTTAAGCAAAGCTCAAGCTCTCAGACTGAAGCACTGAAGTTTTGTGGTTAGACACAAGGGATAAAAAAGGTTAGTTGGCCTGGTGTGTTACATTTCAAGCTGTGAGTGCTGCCTGCTGAAGGTACCACATGAAAATGCATCTGCAGGTTGACAACTTTGGCTGAAGTACTTTTACATCACTAAGAAGCCAATGGAATTAGCAGTCCAATCCTCTTGTTCTAACTGAAGTCGCATTATATGTTTGGTTATAAACTGTGATCATTAGAATATGGTTTAACAAAGACTATCAAGTTCACTACACTGATGTCTTTTTCACTCAGTACAAGCACACCATGGTCTCTTATTTAGGTGGTCGATACTGTAACAAGGCAGGAGAGGAAGAGAAATGGAAATTGCTGGAAAAGTCGGGTAGTCCCAGCTTGTTAGGGTGGCAGGCTCTTGCTGGGTTGATGTTCGATCCGGAATCCGCCACCGTGTGGAAACTGCTTGTAAGTGCTGACAGGGCTGAAAAAGTGGGTCGTGGAAGAACGCTTCCTTGGATTCGAGTCTATTTTTTTTCATATAGCCTGTTTAGCACTACTCAGCGTCTGACACTGATTGAAAGATCAGAGAAAGATGACTCGTTTCCCTATACTATCCACTTTATTTTTTTTTTCTTTAAAAACCAAAACCAATTAGTGTTTAGAAACCAGTTTCTGGAATGCATTTTTTCTAGTCTTTTTGGTGGTGTTTGATATAATGCCCAATAACAACTTTAGGAGAGCCTTCAGAATTTTTCAATAATACAGTCTCTTTAATGCTTATGACTTCACTCTTTATACTCCACAGCACTGCATTAGGGCACACACCAGTCTAGTCATGCATATTTACCTATTGTTAGCTTTTTAGCCTCAAACAATGTCTATATGAGGACAATTAACTTAATTAACTTCAGTATCTCTGGGTCCTCTTTGAAGAGGTACTTAAGTGACACAAAATCTGTTTCTTTCTTCCAACACCAGCACAAACCAGTTTTTAAACAAAAAAGAAGCTGTACCTCTGCAAAATGTGTTTCAACTCTCAATTGGCTTCATGGTTGCTGCTGATTTCCATTTTTAAAACTTCAGTAATCACCTCTGTGAAAAAATTAATCCTCTTCTCAGTTTCAAGTAGTGCTGATTTGCCTTTTGCCTTTTCTATGTAAAGGACTGGATGATTGCTGACTTGCTCTGCAGACTTAGTGTTTTCCTCTTAATTTCTTCAATGGACATTTGGCCAAGGCCATTTCAAACACTGTGACTTGTAAATATCAGCCTTCTGCAGTTCTGCAGATTGGCTGGGACCTCACCAGGAAAACATTTGCCATTTTTTCCTACCATTGCTTTAGTTACTGGCACTACTCACAGTATGTTGTTGGGAAATAAGAAGTTACTCACTTTCCGGATGACTTTCTTAGCTATTGAGCCACCTAATTGCAGAGATTTGTTTTTTCTGTCCATTTTTTCTCTTGGTCTTTGGCTTTCCTTTTGTTTAGGTAGTTGCTTATAGACACATATTCTATTATTGAGTCTACCTTATGGTATTCATAGCGAAGAAAAATGGAAATCTGTATTTAGTTAAGAAGGATAGTCATCCATAATGTAGACTTCTCTTGGTTCTATCCACACTGCTGTCAACCATCTCTAAATAGCGAAATATGGCTGCTAGCAAATGAATCTAACTGCATGAGAAGGCAATCTGAAGAAAAAAAAATATACATTCAAAACACCCATGATTTTAACCTTTTGAAAATTAGCAGAAAAAAAAAAAAATTTCAAAACCTGCTGGGTTTAAATCAGTTCTTACAACAAGTACACATTGCATTTCCAGCTTGTATGTTTGTTCTGCTTTTGATTTTCCCTTTTGGCAATTTATTCAGAGTAGAGTTAGTGGATGGAATCTCAGAGGAGAATAAAAGCTAGTGTTTTGAGAACTAATGAAGTAATTATCTAAAGCATTATTTACAATGATTATTTAGAAGATAATGAGACCCTTTAATTATATTTGTTCTGCGCAGCTAGCCTTTCAATAATTCAGGGTATTGCCATACAATTTTCTCTGTATTTGCTTTGTACATTTTTGGTTAGAAAAAATAACAACTGCCTGGGATGGACAAACCCAGGCCCTCCTTTTTGGTATCGGTTGTCACAGAGAATCACCTGCTCACTTGGGTTGGAGCAGGAGGCTTTTCAGGCTCCTCTGATGTGATGTGGTACAAATAAAATTATGGATGAAATAAAGCTAGGCCTATTAAAAACTTTTATCCCTTTACAGGAGCACTACTTTAGTATTTAAAATACGTGCTTTAGTCTAGTAACGTTTCTGTTAGCCTTTATCTCACTGGATAAGTAGTTATTACTGATATTAAGATAAATAGTTGAATTTGTTATATAATATAAATAGTTATCTTGATTTGACTTGCAGTTTATTTTTATTTTTGGAGTCTTGGTAATTTTCTTTCAAACCAAATTTTTTTTTCTAGAAGACCCTTCCTCATTTGTCTGAAAGAAATTCAGGGCATCTTTAGCATTTTAGCAGCTAATAATAATTTCATCAATATTTTCATATGCCTCTGTGAACTTGCTGAAAAATAGACAATTCTACTTAAGCCCATTGTTAGCAATGTCTTAATAGCCTACATACTCTGAGGAAATGCATCTTTTGTCACAGGCTAGATCCTCATTTGATATGCCATTGAAGTATTGCTTCAGTGACTGCAGTGGTGCTGCTTCATTTAGCTGAGGATGTAGTCCTTGATAATTAGAATTTGATAAGAAAAAATTAATCTCAGAGAGTGTCTGAAGGTTGGAGTTTTGGTTCCAATATGGCTGGCTGTTTATTTAGAATCAAATAAACTCCTATGGGAATCTTTCCACTGATTTCAAGAGATGCTGCAAAGGGCGGCTGATCTCCTACCTACCTTATGTTCCTTTGAAGCAAGTACACAGCATGAGGAGGAGTAGATTTTAATTTTACTGGAATAGATTTAAAATATGTAACATAGGACTATTCTAGAATACAGTAGAAGTTAAAAGTCCTATCGAACAATATAGTTTTAAATTTCACACGGTTGCTGTAAAATAAAATCTAAAAATAATGCATTTAAATAGTGGTGAAGACTATAAGTAATTATGAATGAGAAGACAGGTAAGTGAGCTTTGGAAGTACCCGCTCACCTACAAATGAGCTGCTTCAATCTAATTTCTCTGCTGGACTTCTTGTCTGCTAAGGAGGGATTTCTCTGGCTCTCTTAATGAAATTCACAGCAATGCTCCTGTTAGCCTCAAAGGTACTCGGTTCTGGCCTACATGTGAAGTAGAAATAAACCTGTGATTCTCGAGATTAGTAATCTGTGTATTAATCTGTTGTGCCAGCAAGAACAATTCTAATTTAAATCCGCTAATTCCCTCCAAATATTTTCCTCCTGTTACCCTCAGAAAGGACATCTGCCTTTATGAAGTATGTAATACAAACACAGACTGCAGATGAATGCCAGTAAGGGTATTTACGCTATCATTAAACAAGCAACACAAGTATTAGTGAAAGTGCGCCTTCAGTATGAATCTTTTAATTGTCCCTGCTGGACAACCCCAAATACACTAGATAGGAAGCGGTGTGGTGCTCAATAGGAGCAATCATGCTTCTGATGGCTTTCTCTCTTCAACAGAGGCAGGAAGCTTAGATTGAATTGCTCTTTACAAATGTTGCAAGAATAACTTCTCCTAATGTGGGTTTTAGCTATTACTGAAATGTAAGGGTTGTAACTGGAAATGCATGGCTCAGTGCCTTCGTGACTGACCCATGATTTTAGATAAGGGAAGTCATCTTTGTTTTGGAACTGAAACACTGATTCTGTACTGAATTGCTGGAATCACTTGATATAAATCTTTTAGGATTGCTGGCCTAAGAATTTGTTATTTGCCTCTGTCTCACTTCTGGATGGGAGGAAAATTACTCCCTTCCTAAAACTAAAGTTGTAAGATTTGCTCTGTCTATAGCACACGCGGCCTTGTTGTATGGACATAATATTCACCTGTTACATACACAAAAGTAAGAACAACCTATTATTCCTGGATATAAAACAGCAACACATTGAGTGGAGAATCTTTGAGTACTGACAGGAAGCTACTTAATCTCCAACAGGCAGGACACAGTGGTATTGCTTTTAAGGAGTTCAACCTACTGTTTCACAATAGGTACCAAACATTTGGGAGGCTATCTTATGAGCTAGCTCCCAAGGTTCAAAACCACTTTGGCTGTTTATCTGCAATAAAACTCCTTAGAGGAAAAGGGAAACTTTGAGCCCTGCTTATTTCTCCTGTAACTGAATATCTTGATTGTCTTTTGAAAAGCCCTGGGAGGAGAAAGCAAAAGGCAATTTAATTTACAGGTGGGTCAGAATAGCCACACAGCATTGCCAAAGCTTGAATTAAAGATGCAAGACAGGCCATTAATATTTTGGAAGAGGAAACAAAGGCATATCAAAAGGGAAGAAGAAATAACCAAGTAATATGTCTGTTACCTTGAAGCTTAATTAGTGAAATGGTGCTGTCTGACTTTATTAGAAGTCAGAAGTCCCATAAGCCAATTTAGGTTTCCCTTTGGAGGGTTTAAATGCTCTCAAGCCACTCTTCCCTTTGTTACAGAAAGCAGCTACCAGTTTCATTCTGGATCATGACTACTCTGCACTGGATTCCCACAAGGCAAATCAATCACTTTCAGAAATGTATAAGCCCTTGACTAAAGAACAAGAGGAAGACAGAGTGGTGAGTAACCATTTCCAGTTCAGGACGTGACAGAATTTGTCTGAAAACTTGCCTAGATTTGTTTTTTGGGGTTTTGGGTTTGGTCAGGTTTTTTTTTGGGGGGGGGTGTGGTTTTGAGGAAGTATTTAAAATAAGTTTGGGTTTTTTTGGTGGCTTGATTTTGGTTTGTTTTGTTTTTTAACCTTGCCAGGCAAAAGAAAAAAATATGTAAAGCCTTACTGTTCAAAAGCTTTATATTGTAGGATAGGCCTCAGGTATGCAAAATAATTAATTAAAAAGAACCAGAAATTCTACTATTTGATTGGTAGCTTAGAAAGTAGAGATATTTTTTTCAAGCAGATAGTACACGGACAATAAGCAGAGCCAGAATGCAGCTTCTTTGTGAGGTGTAAGGTTGTAATATTTACACACATTCTTAGGCTTCAGAAATGGGGCATTCTGGTTACGCTGTGGCTGTAATCGCAACGCAAATTTATCAAACAATTGTTCTAAAGCTTGAGGAACTTTTGAAAACAGGTAAATTCAGGTGCTCTGGTAAGTCTGATGTGTAGATCCAGATTTTTGAAATCCAAGCTCACAGTCCCACGTGGCCATAGCTGCTCTTTCAACCTATTCCTATGGTTTTGCACTTCTGCTGAGGAAATATCTTTGTACCCACAAGTAATCCACACTAAGAATTCTAGTTTAGTATGTGCCTCTCTGTCTTCTGAGTTTGCCACAAGGCATAATAATAATGGTTTATACAAAATGTTTCCCTGGTCTGTCTTCAACTGTATTACCCACATGGGATATCACCATTTGTGGTGAGCTGATGTTATTGTCCCTGATGCATACATTATAAGTATTCATTGCTAAAATAACTAGGTCCTTTTCATGTTCCCCACGCAAGAAAGTCTCTGCTCTCTAAGCTGCCTACCAAGTGGTACATTTATTTTAAAATGCATTAGTTTGCATGTGTAGAAGAGTACATTTACTGTACTCCTGCAATATAAATTTTTTTCTCTCCATGTATTTACACTGTTCTTCAGTAGTTACTGACAGCAAGATTAAAGAAAACAAAGTTTGCTTAGTTTCAGATCCATTATAAGAACTACAGCAAGTTTCTACAAAAGCCTTTCAAAGTGCTTAGCAGAATATTGTCATCAGCATTTCTGAAATGAAGTTTGATAGTTGACAGCCTGTGTATGAATTTAGGAGGTTAATTTTAGGTTACAGTCGTCTTGCCCTGTTCCTGAAGATCCACCCCAGAGAGTCATCCAACCTGTGTGCCAGGACAAGCTGGGAGAAAAGCTCTGATGTTGTGCTCAGATCCACAGCTTGACAGCTGGGCACACTTGTGCTTACTTGACTTTAAAGCTATTTATAAGGTTTTTGTCAGATTTCTCATTTATACAGTTTCCCCTAGATTATTTTTGGGTCTGATTTTCCTTCCAATATGAGGCAAACAAAACCATGGAGCAAATTAGACTTTGAAAGAAAACAGACAAAATCACAGAATGATAAAATTCAGCAAGTGTTGAAATGTATTTTAGTTACAGCTGGTATATATTAATCCCTAAATATAACAGAAATGCCTGTAAACTTCCAGTGAGTGGAAGAAAATAAAGGCAAAGTCTCTGTGTTTCCCTGTAATCCAACTGGATTAACATATCCCTATATAAGAGCTAGTTTTAGATTATATATTTGCTCTTTACATTTTTTTTTCTTTCATCTCAGTTGGCTTGTTGCTAAGCTATAAGCAAGCATGTGCTACGCAGAATGACTCAGACTTATAGGCCAGGATGCTTTTCTTGGATTTCCATTGAGCAGTCTTCTTATCCTACACAGATATAAATAAATGCCCTTGTTGCCTTCCCTATCATTTTGTGCTAGGAAAGTAAATCTGAAATTACTTTAACTGCATTAAAATACATCTTCTGTGATTAAAGGGGAACAGCTTCATTACTATCTATTACAACCTTAAAAGTTCTGCTCTTACATACTGACATATGTAGCAACACAATATAGTAACATATATGAGAAAAATATAAACCAAAATGCTGAAAAATAGTCATTTGAAGGAAAAAATGAATATGCATATAATGTTCTTATTAAAATGAATAATCTTATTGCACTTTAAGAGAAATCTGACAGCTTTAGGAGGAGGCAGTGAGGTTGCACAGACCTCACTGGTTTGGAAATGAGTACTTGGGAAGGCAAAAGGTTTTCCTATTTCTTCCTTTATTCTTGGGAGGCTACAGGAACAGAAAGGGAAAAAAGGTGTGAGCAAGGTTGTGAAATACTTGCTACCCCTCCAGTTTCAGTGCTGTTTTAGATGTGAACAGTTCCCATCAGTGGCACATCAGATGAAAACAGGAAAAATTCAGATAATATGGGGAAGCAAATATTGTTTTAATCTTCAGAAAAGACTTCTGGATTCCTCCCAAGCATCCTGGCCTATAGCAGAAACCATCACAGCTCAAACAGTGACAGATGGTTGGTGTTTGTAGTTTCTAATAACCACCTTTGGTTCACAGACAGTGACTACAGAACAGCTCCATAAAAGGTTTCTTTTCAATTGCAAGCAGCTATCTGCCTTATTAGAACCAATTCACTTTTCCTTTCCATTTGGCTTGTTGCTTTTTCCTCCTACCATTTTGTGCTGGTGGGTAATTAGGTAAGTTTTAGGGCTGATTAGAAAAACGAATACACTTTGAATTTCCTTTTCCAAATACAGCTTCTTGCTTGGTATTGCAAGTCTCAACCTTTTTTCAAATACGAAATCCAGACCTCAAACAATACAAAATGCCAAGTCATGCTGGCCAAACAGAGATAGCCTGACTCACCATCCGTAAAGGATGAAAATAAGGGTAGTGGTGTTTAGAAAGAGATCTCATCAGTGTTTACTCTCTGGGAGTGGTTTTGGCTATCCAAGATCAAATATTACATAAAGTAAAAAAAGGAAACTGAGCTGTTCTGCAAGGGCTTATAGGCAACACATAGAGTGAGGGACAAGCGGAAACTCTATTATTATATTTCCCTTAAATATCCATGAAGAGGGATTAACCTTTCTAAAAGAAAGATTATTGAGTTTTACTATATACCTTTAACTGAGAAATAAGGTATGGGGCCAATTCCCTAGCTCCCTTTATTTAGGTTTTAAGTTCTAGGAGACAAGACTGTCTTACATTGAATGTAGCATACGGTAAAATTGACCCCACCTTGAAATTAAAGAAAGGAATCAATGCTAAAATGTCCAGCATGCTTAGAATAATACTGCATATTTATTCTGTGACCTGTCATTCTGCATTGCATAACAGCAGAAGGAGCAAAAGTCCCTCTTTGTGTGCTTCTTTATCCCACTTAATGCCAGGGATGTAGCAGAAAGTGCCCTCTTTTACTGTAAGTAATCTGATGAAGCGGTGCCATTTACCATTTAACCACATGCTACTTATATCCTTGCTGTTTTATCCATCTTCTGCATAAACCAAACGAGAGATTCTTCCTAAAATTGACAGACCAAATGCCATGCAAGCAACAAACTGCTCCTAGTAATACGACTTCTTATTTGGATTGCAGTGATGTTTGGTCTCCCATTCTGTAGCATCAGCACAGTTCCCATCATGTTAAGCACTGTACAGGCAGAGGACCAGTGACAGAGGTCTGCCACTGCAATGTTGCGCCCTCCGCGGCTGACTGAATGCCATGTCCAATTTGTTCTTTTAATTCTCCTAAGCATCAAATCTATACTTCGAAACTTGTGCTTTACCCTGCAAGACCAAACAGATTAAAGACCATGTGAATTGCTGAGACATTTTACATGTGTTGTAATGTATTTTAATGAGTTATTAATTTTGTCCCACAGTCCAAAAAGGGCAACAAGAAAGCAAAACGAACAGCTGAGAAGTCTCCACGCTACAGATCTGAGGGCAGAAGCAAACTGAAAAGTAGCTCAGTAAATGTTAAGAAGAGCAAGGTGAGTGCTATATGCTCTAAAATCTTCCAGTGGCTTTACTGTAAACTGCTGAAATGGCTGTCACAGCACTGATGTGAACCAGAAGTGACTGCATGTAGGGTCAAACGACTGCTGGCATCTTCCCTGGCACCTGATGCACTGAGATTCCTCTCACATTTTTCTTCCCTGTTTGGTTTGGTTCTGTTTTTTTTTTTTTTTTTTTTTTTTTGTTTTTATGGCTCAGCACAATTTTTTTCTTATAACTTTTCTAATCACAGTTACTTGCTGTTTTCATTGTGAAATACCCAGTTTAAATTATTGGTCAATTTGAAGTAACCCCTCAAGACAAAAATGACATGCTGATGTTCAATTCCTTTTGTGGCAATTCCAGTGTAGTAGTTTGCATGTGAGGCTTGTGAAAGAGAGGGATTAACACCTTCCCAAAAAGCACCCAGTCTGAGATTGACATAGAGACTGGGAACAGCGAGGAAAACCTGAGGATACCCTCATGATTGACACAGAGCACCCTGTTTATCTACAGAGAAACTGCTTTTCCAGTGAGACTGGGGTGCATTAGTGCTGATAGGGAACTTTATCTGATGTTTATTGTGATTCATCTTTTCTATTCACTAATGGATTCACTCTCCAGAGCTTTCAATGCTGCTCCCTTCAGTAGATGCAAACATGATAAAAATAGCTTAAAAAAAAATCAATACACACTTAAGTGTCTGGCAACCTCCTGATTTTTTTCTCTATCATTTACTCAACAGTTTAATGCCTAATAGAAGAAACCTGCCTGTTAAATATTCATGTGCAGACTTAGGAGATAAAACACACCACAGTTTGATTCAGGTTTTCTAGCTCTTTTCATTCATAACAAAATTAATTGTTTGAGAGCATAGAAACTGCATTTGCTGGAGAGTAACACCTGACTGACTTGTCTGAGGTCTGTGTCAGGATCTATTTGTGACAAGCTGCAAGTATTCCCGTCTGGGGCAGTAAAGCTTTCAAAATTCAAAATTTCGAGATCTTTTGTCTCTAAAAGTTAGAAGTCTGCTCAAGTCACCCCAGTTTAGGCCCTGTATCATTAACATTACCTGTGGCCTTCCTCACCCTGAAGGGCCAGCTGCTGTGCTTGCGGTCTGAGCTGACAGAGGAGGTGCAGAACGTTTACCTCTTCAGCAGAGGTGTCCTCGGATGGTCAGAGGTGATCTCGGTTTCTACTTTAAATTCACATACTCCGAGGTCTGCGCTGAGGCTGCGGCGGCCTCCGTGAGGGGCTGTCCTGGCCCGGGGATGGCCGGTTCCCGCCAATTCCACCACGGGGCGCGGCTGGTGGCGCCTGAGGGAAACCAGATCCGAAACCGGGCAAAACCTGCTCAAGATGAAGGGAAAATGTGAGGAACAGCACTGGGAGCGCCCGGGTGAGAGAAGGGTGAGGAGGAGGAGAGGCGGGAGTCCTGTGCAGCAGTGATGGGAGCGGATATCCAGGCTGCAGCCCATCCCGGAGCTGGCTGTTCCTGAGGGGGAAGGTAGAGCAGTTGGGAATGGAGGTGTGAAGACGAGACTGGAAGAGCGGTGTGTGTGTGTGTGTGTGCGACAAGTAGTGGTGTTTAATGTTTGTCTCTATTTCTTACTATCCAGACTTATTCTAATTGCCACTAAATTAAATGAATTTTCTCAAGTGAAGTCTTTTTTTTTGCCTGTGATGGTAAATTGTGATTTCCCAGTTTTATCTCAACCCACGAGCTTTCTCATCTTGTTTTTTTCACATCCCCAATCTGTTGGGGGGCAATGTTGGTGAAAGAGCAGCTGGGTGGGCACTTCACGCTACAGTAGAAAGAATTAATGTAAATGTTTAAACAACCCGAATTTAAATCTATAATTTGACAGCTCGAGCAGTATTTCAGGCTGCTATTAAAATACAAGTATCTGCTGATATGACTCACTTGGGGATGTATTTAAATTTTTATGCAACACATATATCCTTTAAGTTCTTTAATATTTCAGAAGTAAACATTAGTCTTCCATTTTGTGAAGTGCAAGAGCTGGTGCTTAAAGACTGGGATATTTCTGATCAAATTTTGATCTCTCTGAAATAATCCAAAGTTCAGGGATTTTTCTTTAGAATCTTACAAATGTAAATAACACTGCTGATTAATTCCTGTTTTTTTTGCTGAGTATTCACCAAGTTTGCATTAGTGATGTGTATCTGGCAAAGGTCTCAAGGTTCATGTTAAGCAACTTCATCCCATTCTTTTCCCTTTTTTGCGCTTCCAATTTTATATATATATATATATATATATATGCACCGGGAAAGGTATATGGTGCAATAAACAGATACACTTCATCGTTGAAAATACTGTCTCAGACAGATCTCTAAGATTTCCAATGGTTAATGCTTCAAAATTAAGAGAATCATGTTTTTTAAAAAATATTAGTTGAATATTGATGTTTCTCATTTTAAAATACTGTTTATAATTACTGTAGTTTTAATGACTTTTACTCAGATTTCTCAATCTCTCTATCAAACTAGCATCAACTGGTGCCCTGTATATGCCCTTGGAGGGTCTTTTCTAGTCCCCTTGAGGGAGTGGGCAGGGCTAGGATTTTGGGGAGCTTCAGCTCTGAGGAGGAGGAGCTATGTTGTGGGCTGACTGCGGAAACACTGAGAGAAAGGGAATGCATTGCAGTGAAACCAGTTCAGGTCAGTTGAAAGATGCTTTTTCACCTGTGATCAGTGTTTGGGCCTTCATCAAAATTAGGGTTAGAGAAATATGAAAAATAGGGTGTTTTGTTGTTTTTTTTTTTTCTCTAGCCTAAACAGGTGATAAAAGAAAAACCCCACAAAAGTCCCAATTTCATAAGGAAAACAAGAAGGCTTACCTTACAGACTTGGGGGATTGTACTTCATGGCATAATGAACAAAGGAGTCAGTTATCCTCTCTAAAATCAACTGTGAATGCATGAACAAAATTTAAGCAAAGTGATAACCAAAATAATGTTTTACTCATCTGCAAGTAAAATCCTACACAATCTTAAATTAGAATGTCAGCTTTCAACTACATTAATATTCTTAGCTGAATATGGCACAAATTGAGGTAAATTATTATTTCTGTAATGAAGTTACACCAAGCCAATCTTACATGTAGACTTGAAAATGAGTGACTTGTTCAAGTGATATGCTGGTTTTAAGAGCAAGACCAGGCTGGAAGTGTATTCTCACAAGCATGTAATAGGAAGTTAGCTTTTTTGTCTCTTGGCTTTTTGAGCTTAATAGTAAAATGAAAGAGTTTTAAATGGGTGTGCCTTTGTATATCAATTATTGAGTGTGCAGAATTAACATGTGTTACTGGGCTAAGTTCTAATACTGTTGCTCAAGGGGTGTACTATCTTACTGCCCCAGTGCCCACTTGGAGAAGCCAAGGAGTAAGGTAATTACTGGGTGTAAAGCAAGAGGATTTGGGACATAAGGAGCTGTGAACTGCCAAGCCTCAAAAGGGAGCTTCAGTTTCTTTTACCACTCTCACAAGGTAAGTTTGACTACATAGCAGTCAAATGACAAGTGACACGACAAATTCCTAGTGAAGGTTTTGCAGAGTGGTCAAGCATGACTTTTGGAATACAATATCTTGGATGTAGCTGGAACTCAGCTTCTGAGTGATCTGTATGTTCAGCAGGAAAGATAACTTATTAGTTGGGTGTGTGATACAATGCTGAGTTGAAGGACCAGAAGTCGTGGCTAAACAGCAGCCCTATGTTGCCATCAAGTGGTAAATATATTGGTACCCGTACAGCCAGAATGATCCTGGCTGGCTGGCATCCATGGAATGAAGAAAAAAAACAAATACAAAAAAATTTCTTTGTATTTCTTTGTGTTATCCCTGTCTCTTTACTGGTGATGGAGCAAGTGAGATTCTCTTGCCCACTTACTGTTTGAATGAAAGATCTGAAGACGAAAATTTCCAAATAATTCATTTCTAGTATGACTTTTGAAAGAACTTGAATTATATTCTTTCCCTCAGACAAAGCTTTAGCAAAAATCACATGAAAAATGTATT
Source organism: Forpus xanthops (assembly GCA_032466535.1). NCBI lineage: Eukaryota > Metazoa > Chordata > Aves > Psittaciformes > Psittacidae > Forpus > Forpus xanthops. The sequence goes on along the minus strand of JASSUY010014255.1, from coordinate 22,423 downwards.
TTCTCTTTACCAGGATGTCAGCCCTTCAACTTCATTGACGTTGTCATCCAATAACACTGCTGTCATCACAAAAACAATTACCAAAACACTTCCTCTACAGCAGAAAATGCACTTTGGAAATGTTAAGGCCCAGCATCTGCAAAATATCAATGAACAACCTGAAAGCGTAAAGGATCTAGAAATCCAGCTGCTGCAAGTGGAGTGTGAAGAACTGAAAAATCAGCTAGGATGCCTAAGGGTAGGTAAAAATCCAGTTCTGCTCTTAATATCTAAATTAGCTGGTAAAGAGTTATACTGCAAATTTTACACTGAAGTTTATTCGTAGAAGTGTTAAAACCAAGTGGGAAAAAAATATTATCAGTAAAGCTGATTGATTTTAAGTATCTTTCAGTTTATCGTGTGTAGAAGAGAATTCGGGTCTGAATTCACAATACTTTTGGTTTATTGTCAAGACATTGACTAAGGATATAAATTTGTACTTTGGATTATTGAATGGCGTTCGTATAGTTAGTAATTGTTATACTTACATCAAACTCTTGTCAGCATTGTCTTGTAACTGATTTTGTGCCTTAGCAGCAGCATCTCTAAGCCCTTTGTTTACAACATTGTATCATGTAAGAAGAACTTCTTCCACCTCACAAAGGTTGGAATTGCTCAAGTTTTTTACCTCAGCCTAACCTGACATGACTAATAGCCAGAGTACTAGGGTACTTGAAATGTAGGATTTTGTGCTGCTGATGCTATAAAAGAGACACCCTGCTTTTTAGGTAGCAGAGGTTTATTAAACTGAGCATAAAAAGTCACTTGCATAAATACAGATATATAGTATAGCAGATGTTTCTGTTTAATTAGAAATCCAGCAATGGCAAGTCATATATTACTATTGCCATATAGTTGAGAAAACAGAAATTGAAATTTTCCTGTCTTTCAGGAAGGGCTGATGGGGCAGAAGCCAGGTGACATGGAGCAGTTACTGAAGCAATCTCAGAAAGAGCTGTTGTGGCTTCAGAGACAGCTGTCTTTTATCTCTGCAGGAGGCCCCATGTGTGTTTTGGCAGCTAGTAAGGTGAGGTCCTTTATTATTATCCTAGTCTATCTCACTGTACAAAGTGGAATTGGGAAAGGAAGGATTTATCATGACTTTGGCTTCTTTGATTGCACCAATGCACTGCAAGATTTATTTTTCGTTCTAAAGGTATTAAAAGGAAAATTCATCTTTTAGGATGTATTTTAAATAAATATTTCATGTAATTCAGGAAGACAAGAAAGAACTTGAAATTCAGTGTGTTCCGTGAAAGGTTACATGGTTAAAATGGCATTTCATAGAGCCCTGTCGTACACAGACAGATCTCTGATGTTCTCTTTTTCTAAAGAAAATTGACTATCAGAAGGCAGGGTCATTATATGGTGATCGGTATTCGGGGGGATTTCTTGGCCTGGCATAAAGGACTGTAATTCCCTTTCTTCTCTCAATGGCACTGTTATTTGTGCATTTCTGGTTACCACCAACTCTGTCATCAGCATAGCTGCATTCTGAAAGGGCAGAAATTACTAGCAAGCTATATACTTGATGCTGATGTTTGGCCACATAAACTATCAAATTAATAACAATTTGTTTGCTAACAGTGTTCTTAATATCTCACAGTTCCAGTGAAATGCGGGTTCTCTGTGGCATAACAAGTTGAATATGTCAAGTTTTCATGACTCAAGTTTCTAAATGTTTACTTGAGATAAAGAATACATTTTAAAACCTTCATAGCAGTTAAGCTGTGCTGATAATGTAAAAAAAGTGTTGCTACTTTATTTTTAAAGTGACGTTAACATAATTTTCTGTATTTTTTTAAAACAAAATTTCTGGACAGTGTGTGGTAATTTACGTATTTTATATATACCTACACATGGCCATGTGCAGGTATGTTTTAAATCCACCTATAAAAACAAGTTAGGAGAGTTGGTATGGTTCAGTGTGGCACATGAATAATGCCATTTTAATGGTGATCTCACTTATTTCCAAGTATCAAGTTTTTATTTTGTTGGTACAAATGCACATAAAGCAGCAGATATTTTCATCTGGTTTTCAGCCTTGACAAGCTAGATTTCCAGAATGTGTCACCTGGAATATTCTGGTATTACTTTGTGTCATATGCTGCAGATCTGTATTTAAGTGCTGGTACAGTCATAGTCAGAAAGGACGTTTGGATTTGACACTTACATGTAGCTCAACTGAGGGAAAAAAAAAATTTCCAAGATTAGATTTTTTTTTTCCTTTTTTTTCCATTTTTTTCTTTTTTTAAGGAAACCATTTATGCCACAAACTGGTAATAAGAGCGTGCTTGCCTGATGATCACAGACATAATCTAATCTGGGAAGGAACATACGAATCTGAGTATGAACAGCTTTTCTCTCCAAAAATACCAGAGTTTTGTTGTTCCCGCAGCAGTCATGAGTAATCTCAGGCAAAACCACTTGGACCTGAGATTGCACGAAAGAGTGGTCTCAGGTAACTTATTTTAGATGTTGGACTTTCCATTCAGAAAACTGAAATCTTTCTAACACGTGCCAAGTTAGACCTTAGGGAAGAAAGTGCAGGTTGTCTGTAACCCTCTTCCTCATCTTGATTTTATTTTTTCTACCACAGAGCCAAGGATCAGATTTTTAGCAGTTTCATTTGTATAATGAGGGACAGATTTTTCAGAAGCAGTCAGTTACTTCAAAGATTACACTGTGATACTCTGCACCATACATCAATTCTGAAGCTCTGAAGAGAAATTATTTAAATGCAGGTGAGAGAGGTGGTATTTGGTGTTGCTAGAAGCTTTGGGAGTAACAGTATTAATCAGGTGCTCAAATAGATGGATGCTTGGGAGCTAGAATATCCAGAAATATAGGCAGTGCTATTTTAGAAAGATTCATTAGCTGTGTAATAAACTTCATGGTTCAGGATTCAAATTTACCATGAACTGGAAATCTAGGTAAGACAGAACTTGAGAAAGAGATCATCTGAGGAGTCCCTCTTCCATGACTTTTAATACTTTGCAGTGAAGCATCTGATGCTGGCAGTTCCTGCAGATCAGTGTACTCTCCATGCACTTCAACTTCATAAAGAACTATTAGACTTCAGAGAAAATATGGCTCCTTTTGTTAATGGCAAAGTTTTCTGAAAATTCTCCTCTTCTTCATGCACGTTAGTAAAACTGGGTGATGGGGAGACTGCTACTTGAGAAGGAATTGTAAACTAATGTAGATATATAGTATAAATGGAGAGATGTATTTCTGCAGATACTGTAATAGAATTTGGTAAAATAGTGCCTTCAGAGTACAGTATTTCAGTACTGAAAGGAAAATACAGAATTTCTACTCAATATAACTTCATATGTTTTCTTGATAATTTAACCTTCTTCAGCCTTGAGAATTCAGTTATGTTTTACTGAATGCACTCCCAAAGTGGTCAGGTCATCTCTTGGGTGAGTGAGTTGGGAAAAGGGGGGAAGAAAAAGATTTTTTTAAAAAAGAGGACAAAAAAAGATTAAAGTGTTTTTTTTTTTAAATGGATTTATTAAAATCTTTCCCAGTATCCCATTACAGTGTCTCCCTCTAGCTGCTGGGGAGTTGATTGTTGCACACTTAGAAGTTTTGCGTGAATATACTATATACTGTTTTCTTGAGAAGAGGGAAGACAGAATGGTTAGGATGCTCCAGGTAATCTGTCTTAATACCCTTCTGCATTTGAGTTTCTAAGCCTTCTATTGGGCAGGCTTGGGAGTGAAAAAAACATTGCAGCTCACATTTACAGTTCATTGGTTCGTGCCAGTAGGCCACAGATGACCTACTGAGAAGATCCTGTGATAGCATTACTTGGAGGTAAAATAAAATCTCCCAACACCCACCTTCTCCCGTGCCCCCCCCACTGAAACACATCCTCGCTGCGATCCCACTTGCTGCGTGTCAGCTACTGTCCGTGCTCCCTGCTGCTGTGTCGGGGTTAATACTATGTGAAAGAGAAACTGGCAAATAGGGAAAGCCATCTTTGTGTGCGTATGTGTGTGCGAGCACTGCTGTTTCATAGGCTCTGGCAGCTGCTGCATGGCCGATGATGCTTGCTCTCTCTTTTTCACCCTGCCTCCCTGCAGACAACTAATGAATCATTTCTAGCTTGAATACTAGCAGTGCAAACACACCAATGCTGCTGCTGCCGACGCTGCCGCCTTTCTCTACAAGGTTGTAATTTGACACAGTAGACTGCAGTTCTCTCTCGCGGCAATGATCTTGCTGAACATCGGAAGCACTTGATTTGAAGGTATGCTGAGATTTCACCCTTTCTAAAAATAGGTATTTCTGTTAAATGCTTTATGGGCCAAATGAGGGTGGGAGGGCTGAAGATTTGTAAGAGTGTGGGGGGGAGAATCTTCTTTTTAGTTAGCAGTAATGCAGCAGTAACTCTTGTCAGAGGCAGACAAACTTTATTATTCTGCTGCAATTTGATGATGCCCTTCACTGGATCTTTTCTTCTAGGTCCTGTTTAGAATAATAAAATGTGTTAGTAGCGTGCACAAGCACTAGGTAAAGGGATTAAATTCTTGCTAGATTATTCCATCCTCCCTCCTATTGATGTTTAATCTGATGTCATTTTCCAGTCACTTTTAAGGTTTGTAAGGTTTGCAATAAAATAAATATTGTATTGACAGGTTTGATGGTGCCATGTTTCCTTTCTGTATTAGTGCAAAGTTAGTAATCATACTGGCTAGCAGCTTCCCCCTCTCAGACCCCAAGCATGGTGCATATTCACAGTATCTGTTTGCTTTGCAGCTGTATATTGTTATGTCATGGCAAAGGCATCAATGTGACTACTCTTCTGTAAAGATATTAATAAAATTATATGTGGTGTTTGTCTGGCATCTAATGCTAAATTAGACCTATTGCAAGTAAATATCTCATCCTTTTTTGGTAGAAGGGAAAGCTCTTCTGCAGCTATATATGTACATATGTGGACACTCTATACATAGCAGATTTGTGGGAAGTATGCTATGTATATGTACGTAGGATAGAACAACAACATTTTATTATAGCATATGCATATAAATACCAGTTAATTAGTTAGCACATACTAGCATGCTGTGCTCAGTATTATAGGGGATACTGCAGGGTTTGCAGGGTTTTTTTATTAACGTCTTTCCAAAATTGTCTGTTGCTTATAGCATTGGGCAGATAAGGTATGCCTTTCCAAGAGTGATGTGATGGTCAACGTTACATTTGTACATGATCTTAGAATAATGAGAAGAATCCGAGTGCCTATGAAAGCTTTTGTTTTTAAGCTCCGGCTGTCTGTTATTTTAGCAGTAAAACACTGACTGGGCTTTTTTGTCCATTGCAGGTAGTGATGCAGAGTTTACATATAAAATAACTCAGCATAATAACTGATTAATGAGTCTTGTCACTGCATCTAGTAAATGCAGAATCTGCTCTTTAAGTGATCTATTTTGAAGAAATACCTAAAATCAAAGCCATTGATCTTAACATAAAGAATTGTACCAAGTAGGCTGAGACAGGGAAAGAATGCTATGACTGCCAGCATCAAAATACAAATAATGACTATTGCTTTGCAAGACAGAAGAGCTGCCTTAAGAAAACATCATGAAATATTCAAACACAGACCAGGTGGTAAGAGGGAAATTAAAACATTCCCATAAATTCCATACAATGAAAAATCACAGAATAAATGAACTGGTAGGAAAGTTAGTGTAGTAACTTTGTATTTCAGCTTTTTTAAGCAGGCAGTGTTATGTTTTTATTAGAAGGCTTTCAAGTCTGCCCAGCTGACACATGAGAAGGCAATTCAGACCAAATTTTAAGGATGTCATCCAGGATTCACCACTGTAGACTTCCTCGTAAATACATACGTGTTACTTCTAGTACCGTAGAGGAGGATGTTGGTCTTTTTTAGGTGACTCTTGGTTATTTTTGTCAGACATATGGTGGTCCTGACTGGTGCCTTTGTGCAGTACTTGCTTTTTAATAGGAAAAAGGCCTCCTCTGAACTGGTGAAGTGATTGTGCTGCCTGTGGACAAGAGAGCAATCCTGATTTTTCATAGCTGAGTTCCAGCCTCCTGACATAGAGCATGGCTCTGTACTAGAGGCAGTGGACAGAGGTGCAGTGTTATTATACACATCTTTATATATTTGGGTATACCTGGAGCACTTTTTTGAAAAACTGTGTTGAATTTTTTAGAATTGTAACTGCATTATAGCTTTAAAATGGCACATGGTTTTTAGGAGTAGGAAAAGTGAGTTCAAACAAAATATGGGACAGTGCAGTGCCACAGATTCTGCATGAGAATGATCTGAATAGCTGATAAATGCTACTTGAGTTAACTGACAATTAAAAGCTCAAAAATCTTAAGCATCTCTGTATGTGGCCAATCCCGTACTGATAAAAGCTAGGTTTGTATTTCTGCATACATGCAAAATACTTATCTCTTTGAATATCAGCTCATTCGATTTTAGGTATGTGTTAGATGTGCATACTCATTGTAGTTTAGATAGGTGTGTGATATTGAGTATGAAGCAAATGTATAAACACAAGAGACTAGGGTTTTTATTACCTATTAATAACAGGCAGTAGTTTATTACAAAAGTCTGAGCTTTTCTGGGTTGCTGCAGGTAGAAATAAGACACCTGCCATCATGGGATACTTGGTATTCTCTGGTATAAGGGGTTTACCTTTATGTGTGTCTAATGCCCCACTGCTTATCAAAATTAAATATCCAAAATCAAGCTGACTTTATTCTGAAATAAGAAACTAGTTTGTCATGCATCACTGTCCTGTCCTTTGTTTATATTGATTGAAGTATGGTTTGAGAGCCAAGGCTGTTTTTCACCATCAGAAAGCATGTCAGAGTAACTGAAATGTTACTTTTTTTCCTGGGACATGGTTTTGGTTTAATATTTAGCTAAAGCTTCTGACTAAAGTGCAGTGTAGTGTGAATTCTTTTGTTTCGCCCTTTTATAATGTTGGCTTGTCATGTCCAGTGAGCTCTTTGACAGAATAATAAGCTGTATAGGTAGCATTTACTCTCTAATTTAGAAAATGTTTCCATGCATAGTACTATGTAACTGAAATCTATTTAAGATTTTTCTGGAAAACACCTGGTACCTCTGATGATTATCTCTCTTCTGACTCTTCTGATGTTGTAAGCTGACTGTCTGCCACACATGAGAACTGCCATGAAACATTGCTGACAGTAACATTTGCTCATTGCTGTTAGAAATGAAAAATATATATTAATATTGTGATTAGAAATTGATCAGGAATGTAGCCACAGTGCTGGAAAAAATGCAGCTTTGTCAAAGCGGCATTTCAGGAAACCAGTTTCTGTTCACCAGTGAAAAAGAGGAATTTTATCAGGCTTATTTGCAGAGTGGCCTCTTGGGAAATGACAGGGATAACATTGCCCTGGGAGAGCAGCTAATGATCTTGTGGAGCTGCTGGTTGACATTGAAGTTTGAATGTGGTCATTGAGGGTTTTGTTGCTAGTAACCGTCCTGTCAAGTAACGTGTTGGAGTTATGTTCATTCTGTGAAGTATGATTGTAAAGCCATCTGTGGTTGGCATTTTGCTGGGGACATCAGAGTGACTTACAGGCTTGTGGCTGTATGCTTTGGCTTGTGCTTGTGATGTGGCACTTGATGAGGAAATCAGAGTGTGACTTCTAGCTCTGCCACAGATTCTGTGAATGGCTCTGGGCAAGGCACTTAGTATCCCTTGAGGTCTGTTCTCTTTCTGTAAATGGGAATAATAATGAACCTTTTACACTGCATTGTACTTATTTTATCTTCTTAAAAAATGGTATCTTCAGACCAGAAACTTTTCCTTGTCAGGATGCTAAACCCCAATAGAGGTTTCTAGATGCTACTTACAAATTACTTGACAGTCAGTAATGTATGTTGTTATGTATAGAAAAATACTTCCAAGTATCAGAAGAATCTGAATTGGTTCTGAGCTTTTCGGAATAAAATTTGATTTTCTGAACATTATACTGTGCTCACAGGCATGTTCAGTTTGAAGTGAAGAGCCTAGTTTCCCTGATGGTGACAGAGGTCTGCTAAAAACATTTACAGTGCAAAAGTCAGGACAGAGGAAGTGCAACTGTAGGCCAGATTTTTTTTTATCTTTTTTAATTTTCATGAAGCTTTGTATTTTCTGTTACAAACAGTATAACATTAGGTTATATAGGCACTAAGTATTACTATGCCAAATATTTGATGTTGATTAGCAAGCAGCAGTGGTGCACAGTGTTACGGTGAAGAGTAAAGAGGAAGGCGTTGCAAATAGTATGGCAGCCTCCCTTCTCTGTTCTCATCTACTGACAAACTATCTTATGGTTTTTCTTTAAGGATCTTTTTATAGCAAGCTCTTCAGTATGATACCTTCTCTAAGGCCTGATCTGAGGCATAGTGGGCCGACAGGCAGTCAGCATTTGCACCCCTTTTCTTCCACCTCCCCTAGGACTACACTGATTTATTCAGGTGTTGGGGTTCTTTTATTGCTGCAGAGCATAAATAATTTTTATGGATAGCTTCAAGGAAGTTTTTTTTCACTGAATGTGTGGAGAGAAAAAAATGACAGTAATGCCCCCTCTTGCCAATTTTTGGAAGGAACATAAGCCCTTTTAGAGCTCGGTTAGCTTCAAAGAATCCTACATTGAGACTTAATTCCTCCAGAATCAGGAATTTATTCTGGGGCTTCACCATTTCATCTTTTGCTGGGTTTCTGATCCTCCTTATACAGTTGACAAGAATGCTTGGTTTTTACTCCTGTGCGGAATATCGTGGTGCCTTTTCACCTACATGAGAAGTGCATCTTTAGTAAGCATGTTTTTGAGCTCACTTAAAAATATGCTGTGACATTAATCAGCAAGGACTTTATAGGTCTGTGCCAGCTTAGACCAGGAGGGGTAGCTCAGCACAGTATCTCTGGGAGTATGTTAATGTGCTAAACTCTTACAAAAGATGGATGGAGTTGATGGTGCTTGGAGTTCAGCTGGCTAAAGCTCACAGTTGTCAATATAACAAGCAGTAAGTGATTGAAACTGTCCCATTTACTGTATTTTCCCTGTTCTGTGAAGTTGTGATTAAACATGGTTGTTAAAACCTGCTTTTTGTTCTCCCCACTTCCCTGCCCCAATTCTGCATATAGTTCAGAATGTTCAGAATATTTGGTGTTGGTTCCAGGCATGTGTTTCTTCCTTTCTCTCTTGTTTACTGCTTGCTAATTAAAATTTGTAGGTGGCAGTTTGAAATCTTAGTGGGATGTGTCATGTGACTGCTAATGCTCTGCAGATCTCTATTACATAACCTTTAAGTAGTTGAGGAAAATGTGCTTGTGTCATACTGGGCCTGACATAAGGCTCTGTCTGAAGCCAACAGTCTGATCAGTTTTTTTTTATGTACAATGACTGTAGAAATCTTGTGGATGGTTTGTTCTGGCACAAGATTTGTGCCCTCAGATTTATGACCTTAGTTGTCAGGCCACTTGTCTTATTTCCCTTAAATGCTTTGCAGTCTGCGCTGCCTGCTATTGCTGCAGGGGAGAAGAGAGGAGGGGTTAGATTTAAACATTAGCACTTCAGGTAATGATCAAATGAATATTAAATACAGTATGATAGGATCCCTTCTGTTTTCCTGATAGGTTTGTTCATTTTAGTTTTGAAGTGACCAGAGTACAGAACAAACAGTGAAAACCTCTCAGTCCATTCCCCCTGCTTCTTCACCTCCTACGGATCTTAATCGAGCTCTGGTGCATAATGCAAAATGAAAACATAAATCAATAAAGAAATTTTTAAAAATGCTATGCAAGGATGATGCATGGTAATTAATTAGGTTGCTGTTTTGTAAAAGGAGCACTTTTTTAAATGACAGCACTGTGTCCACTCACTTTTACTTTGCTTATTGTTTCACATTTTTGTTGCCTAAAATGTATTTATAGATGGTCCAGTGCAGCTTAAGCACTCCATTGTTGGTGAACCAGCTCTGTGTCTGGAAGAATGTAAGTCTCTTTTTGGTTTCCTGGCCAGGGTATGGGCCTTGGAGGCTGTGTCTTGTTTGTAGCTCTCACATTTGGCATGCTGTGTGTTCTCAAGTAAATCACAGGAGATCTTTGTGCCTCATGTTCATTATCTGCTGGGAAGGCTCAATGTGCAATAACCTGCTGCAGTGTTGTAACAGAAGTTGCAGTTAGAGACCAGGAGCATCTAAATGAATTTTGGGTAGTGGTGTGTTTTGCTTTGTTTTTTTTTTTTTTAAAATAAGTCAGATTTTCAAGTTTATAATCTCTTACTGAAATCAGTGATATGTGAACTTGCATTTTGTTATAGAGTAGCCCTTAGTCTGTAGCAGTAAATTTCATTTAGAAAATCTTCAGAAAGTGCCTAAGAATGATGGTTTATAACATTTTGCAGAGGAGAAATTTCAGTGTGCTTCAGGTTTATTTGCTAAGATCATTCAGCAAGGTCAGTGCAAATCTATGGATATTTTTTGCAGAGTCCTGTCCAACACGTTAGTCATTGTATTGCTTCTCTTAATTAAGTCTTGTATAAGAAGGGAGGAGGGGGGAATATTGATTTTCTAAAGACAGTCTTTCACATTAAATTAACTGACTGCCCATGTGCAACTCATAGTAAAGAGCTTCCAATTTTATTAATTATTTAAACAATCCCTGCTGTGATAAATCATGGTGACTACAGTCAGTCTGTCTGTTCTCCTAATGGCTTACCTACTGGGTATACTGAAAATACAAATGTTTCGTTGTTGGAGGGGGTCTCTGTTGCTCAACAGTCTTAAATCATCTATACAAATGTATCTACCATATGCTCCCTGCGATTTGGTAACTGAGTCATATTTGAAGCCTAAGTGGGTGCAGTTAACGCTGCTGTGTAATCATGGTGCTTGGCTGTTGTATGAATTAGGAGGAAAACAAAGAAGCAACTGTAAAACAGTCTTGTGTTTGTGTGGTAGGGCAGATGGGCACAGCTAATGCTTTTGTGGTTTAAAGGAAACCTGTCATTAGGGCAGTTGTTTCTGTCATCTATCATGCATAGATGAGCTCTTCAGGATCTGGACCTCTTCAAGTTCATGTCTTTACAATCAGTGAGAAGAGAGCTGTTGCCCAAGCTCCATCTTGAATGGTTTCAGGATGTTACAGGTGGCTGCCCCGAAAAAATGAAGGTATGAAGCATGAAAACTTAGAAGATCTTTTCTTACACTCTCAGCCATAGTCTAGTGCTTGTTTATCTGAACTACCTGTGCTCTGTGTGATGAGTGATGCCAGTGATGAGTGCTGGGGAGCAGCAGCTGTGATGGTCATGAGAATTCCTGCCAGGGAGGAAATACAAACATGGATTTTGTATGCTTTAGAGTAACATCCTGTATATACACTACTGATAAGGGAGAAGCGATTTGGAAGGAAGGGTAGATCCTTCATGTCACACCAATCGTCATTGCTCTGATGGCTCAAATACACTTTAGCTTATTTTCTATAGTAGTGGTAGGTAACACCTCTTCTTCATAATTCCAAAAGATCAAGTGTCTCTTGCAGCAAGAGAAAAGCAGCCCTGCTCAATGACTTCTTTATAGATATTGATCCCAGCTGTTGGATGCAAATGAAAGTTTTGCCAGCTTTGATATTGATAGGTACTAATAATCATAAACCATAAATCTTATGCTTAGCTTGCAACCTTTCTAGCTTTCATTTTGGAAAAATTCTGTTTCATTTCAGTAAATACTCTTAAAAGGAAATTAAGTATAATGAGCCCCAAGCTGCTGATATTCTTACGATCTAATGGTAGAAGTTTTGTAAATACACATTTTTTCTTGATACATGGATTATGGAAATTGTCTTAGAATAATTCAGAAAACCAAACAACACAAGAAGCAGTCTGTTAAGAGCTAAAAGAATCAAATAATGAATGATATAGTGTACTGCTGACACTAGTGGTGTAACACTTGTGTGTCTACAAGGCTCAGGTGGTTTTAATGATTCTTTGTGCAAAGGTGCTGTGAGCAGAGAGCAGTAATCATGACTGTAAGCATAACATTTGTACTGCATATACCCACATTTTGTTAAATACAACTGTCAACGTTGATGCAACGTGTGACACTAAAAGTGACACTCAACAACTGGAGCATTTCCTGTTTCTAAGCTGCAGGAAGAGCTGCTGGCGTGGTCCTGAGCATCAGTCTCATTGTAAGAGGCACAGAACACTTCTCAGAGAGCTAACAGCCAAATTATACAATTAAACAGAGCAGAGTGATGCAGTATTTGGGGGAGCATGAAGGAGAAGCCTTATTCTTCCACCGTACCCCATTCTTTAGCCACTTTGTGATGTGTGTTCTTTCCCCTCTCTTCACATATTCTGGTTTGTGAAACTAAAATTTAATCTGTTTAGTAGAATGTTACCAGCACATGTAGACAACAGTGTTGTTGGTTTTTTAATATCATTTTGTGTAAGAGACTGTGCTGTTATCGAAAAGGTTATTTTCTCAGCTCTGTTTTCCTGTAACTAAGTAACAGGAAATTTTCCTGAACATGACTGAGTTACATTCTGCAATACGTGAATGGAACTGGACTGTACTTGTATTGGAGGGGATGTTAAGCCCTGTATGCTTTGGTGTTTTGTTAGTATTTATCATATCTTATTTCAACACTCTGTAAGAGACTAGAGATTATCCTACAGGCGTTTACTGTGGTTTACTTATGCCTTATTTTTAAACATCTGATATAAATTTTTTCCTGTATGAAATAAGTCTCGAATCTGATCTAGTATGGTCATTTTTATCCCTTTTCCTTACAATCTCGAAAAATGACTGTTAGAAAAGTGTCTCGATATGCATTACTATTTGAATTTTTTTTTTAATGGGAGAAGTTATTTAGCCGCAATAAGGGAAAGCCAAAGTCAAGTATTGATTTTTCAGTTTACTTTCTTCCAGGAGCTAGAGGTACTGGGTCTTGAGAGGTTATAATGCCATAGTTAATTTTCAGTCCCCTCACCTGCAAGAAATCACTGTTTGAAAGGTAAAATGTCATGCAACTCCTTAGGAGAAATTACAGATAGTATATGTATTTTATGCTGCAAAGGGGAGAGGCCTTTTGAGCTCAAGGAAAGGTGTCGGGACCAAAGCACTAGTGTTCTTTTTTTGTTTTGGGTGAGCCTAGTTTCCCTACGTTGTAGGTTTGTGCACTAGTTCTTTCTAGAAGTTACGTTAGGTGCTATAGGATTTCCCATGCAACTGAATGAGGGAGGAAGGAAGGAGAGAGGCTTGAAAAACAAATGCAGTGAGAAGGCAGAGCAGGAAATGAAGGGACTGAGGTAAATAAGAAATCTTGGTGATAAACCTGCAGAATTAAAAGGTAGCATATATTTATTTTCCATATGTATGAAGCAATTCTCCTGGTGTCTTTCCAGACTTGAGCATTACAATAGTTTTGTATGTGCGATAGCTTGGTGGATTTAATACAGAGTTAAAAATGCTCCCTGTAAAATGATGATGAGTGACAGTGTTCTCCTTGATTCCTTGTCATTGGTCCTGTCTTTGTCCTCAGTAATATACTATAGTTTAGCTCTTTGTAAGCTTATAATTTCTGGACTGCTCCCCATTCATAACTAAAATTCGCAAGTCAGCAAAATGGTACTGTCCCTGACGTCAAATCTGCCTTGAGGATAAAAATGGTCTTTTGTTTGTGGTGTGTAGTAATTGCCAAGAGGATGGAATTTTGATTGAATTCATGACTAGTAAAAATATAGATTTGAGGCATGTAGCACTATGTCTATTATCTGCAACATGCATTAAAAGTATAATTGTTGGCATTAACTAGGGAGAATAGTAATGCATGCCCATGAGCTGCAGTGCTTTTAAAGGTGTATTTTGGTTCTGCTATTAGGGTTAATTTCTTGGAATAACTTGAGGGTGACAAGTTTTTCTTTCTTAATGGGTCAGTGCAGTACATCTCTCTCAGATAAGTGATAAATCTTTTCTCATATGCCTGAATCCCACAGTTGTTATCCAGTACAAGTATGAATGAGAAGAAATACTTTTGAATTTTTATAGTCCCATCAAACCTACTTCATACAAGAAGGTCTGTGAAGTCCCACAGTCACTATCCATCATTATTGGATTGATAATAGACTACGATTACATAAGTAATACAAGCATCAAGTAAATACTTCAGGGGAATTATTACAACATCCTACTCTTTGTTGCTTGTCTCTTATAATTACTATACGCATTTACAAGGGAAGCAGAGAAATGTAAGAAACGAGCCATATTATTTCCATCATGAATAATTGGACTAATTTATGTATACAGTGAAATACTTAAAATGTGTTTTAAAGCTCTAACTTTTTGTGTTAGTGTAGAGTTTATGTTCCAGAAAGGTCAATTGGAACAAGCAAAAAGAATGGGCAATATGAATAAACCAGGAATTTATACAACTTATATTATGAAAGAACACTAATGCAGCTCGTTCTCTGTAGTCTAATAAATAACTATATCATAACAAAATAACTAGGTAATAGTCTGGTTTCATCAGTAATTCTGCCTCTTACAATTTTGAACTTAGGACTTTCTGGAAAAAGCAAGTTCTTATTTCAAATTATTACTCCTGTGGGGTCAAATACATTGGGTTATTATTTCTACTGTCTCAAGAATATGTGCTTGGGGTTTATGCCAAATGAAAGTCAGTCATGAAGACTGCAGGGAAAATACGCAGGGAAATTTTACACATTAAGAGCAAGCCCAGAGGGGAACATCTGTTATTAAATTGAAGAGATGGGGAAGTGTTTTAAAGAATGTAGTTGATAGAACTCACTAATAGCGATGTAAGGGTAATTTAAAACATGGTGTATCTTCATGCCAACCAGATGCAAGGCATCAGCAGCCTCCACACAAAAGCTAATGAATAACTGTTTAGTGCATCTCTCCACATGCTTTAAGCTCACAGAGTTTGCTTTTCTGGACTGCAAGCAGCAAGGGTAGTAGGGGTTATGCTTTGACCTATACAGCTTGACCACAGGATGTGTCTTAAATTCAGGCCAGTTCTTGGACACCTACATAAGCAGAAATCCTGATGATCTGATGTAAGTTTTCTTGCCTCTGCTTTTTCGTCACTGTCATGGGCTGTGTCCAGTGCAGGGCAGCCCCAGCCTCTCCCCACAAAGGCCCCTGCAGCCCTTCTGCCGTAACCTGGGCATGGGCACCTGGTGTGTGCATTCTGAAGCGATCACTTCTCTGTGATCGCTGTGAGATCTCCTGTGTGATGAGAAGATGACAAGTATGTGTGTACATACTTATCAGCTTCTCATAGTAACATGTATCTCGATTTCCACTTCCTTGAAAAGAATTCACAATATTCTGAGAATGCTTTCAGGAAATGGATCAACTGGATTGATGGTTAGGTGGATGTTGATGGCAGTAGCATTTTTGAATCTTTAAGTAGAGTAAGCAATAGTTAAGGAACCTTCTTTCAGTCAGTATATGCATGTGAATTCTCCATTTTAGATGGGTTCTGGTCTTAATTCTGGAACAAAGAGTTTGAAGAAATCTCCAACACAAAATGCTCTTTGAACTGAGTAGCATGTAACGGCTACTTTGTTTGATTCAGCTAAGGAGATAAAATTCAAGTTACATCTCTAAAGTTAGCAGCAAAGCTTCATCAAAGTTAAAAAGCACAAACGTGTCTCAAAAGAAACATATGGGCCATAGTCAAGTGAAGGGAGAAAAGAGAGCAGGCACAGAACTGAAGACAATGTTTTCTGACAGTCTCTCATGCATCTGCTTCAAGTAGGAGTAATTAATGGATACTCAGTTTTTCTCCATAAAGATATGAAGATCATGCTAATAAATGGCTACCTTTATGGTAAGCTTTCTGTGTTGAAGATGATCTACTTTTTGCCATTATTTTGTAGTCTTTTAGATTTGTACTTGTTACCTGAACTGGTCATCATGGGTTATTGCTGACCTTTCTATCTTTTCAGTCTTTAGAAGGATTGCAGAATAGTTCTGCTGGAACCCAACCTGAAAAATCAGATTGTAAATGATTAAGCATGCAGCAAACAGGCTTACTTGTTTTCCTAGTTGTAGGGTTGTTTTTGTACCTGCATGTTTGTATCCAGGCAGTTTTGTTTGATACTGATGGTGTTTAAATAATTCCCCCTCTGTGAGGTGAAAGAAGGTTTGAAGGCAGAGTTCCTAGCTTTTACAGGCTTCTGGCTCTGTTTAGAAAGGATGGTAGTTTGCCTTTTTCAAGCATAGGATTAATGGTTAAGAAGTGTTAAACGCTTTATTCCTTTTGGTTAAATGCTAAGAACAGATATTTTGTTTTATGGATTCATATCATGCACTTTATCTTTCATCTTGGGATTCTAAAGTACTTAACAGACATTAATTAACAAAGTCTTACTGCACATCTGTTTGCTAAGAACGATTATTATTCCCATTTAGTTTAGAAGAGCACGTGATTTTCCCAGGATTCTGCAGTGAGTCAGTGACAGAGCTGAGAAAGAAACCTGAATGTTCCACCCACATAGCTCTACTCCACTGAGTAAACTTAGAGGTGAATGTGTAGATTTCTGTATATATGAAACATTTTCAATCATTTCCTGATGCAGAAATTAAACCTAACCAACCTAAAAAAGAATACAGGAGTTGTATAGTGCTGTATACAGCTGGTAGTCATGGAGGGTGCAATGATGAAACAATGTTTTGTGAACAAGATGTAGATAGTTCTATTGACTTCTTAACAGGTGCTTGTAGTTCCCTGCAGGAAGAGAGTAACTATGTCTGACTCATTCTGCAAGTAGTCCTTTTATCTTCTTTCTGGATACAGTGGAGGCAGAAGTCAAGATTTAGGTCTAGCAGGGAGTTGTTCCTATTGCAGAAAAGTAGACTGCATTTATTGCAGTTGCTGGAAGAGGTATTCCTTGCTGATGATTCAGAGTGATTGGTGAAGCAATGTGGCTTGTAATACATTGCTTGCAATTCTCCCTTGGTGTTGTTAGTAAACATTTTGCTTCTTACCAAATGTGAAGGTTTTCTTACTTGTATGTAACATAAAAGGATTCGATTGCTCCCCATTCTTATGTGATAATGTGCTAGTTTGTAAGATACACTTGGGATTGTGTGCAGCTCAATCAGATCACTTACAGTTCTGTTTATTTTGGAGTTGACCTGAAGATTTCTGGACTGACCTATGATGAGCTAAATCAATCTCTGATTATAAGTCATTGCTGATGGTTTACTCTCTTAGTCTGAATAGTACAGGTGTATGTATGCTTTTGGCCTTAAAGTCTTCAAACTGTGATTTGTAGGGATATTATGATCAGGATCTGAAATATGTAGACCTGTGGTTGGTGGTGGATGATGGGTAGGAATGTTTTATCTGCTGCCACGACCTTAAAAATGAAGGGGGAAAAAAAAAAAAAATCTTTCTTTGGCTGATAGGGAATCACCCTTGTCCTAAAAATCCTGCTGAGAATGAAGAGCTTGATGGAGGTTTCTAAGGAATGGTTCTCCCTGAGAAAAATCAGCCCAGGATTTGCCTTTTTATTTAGAAGAGAAAGTGTATTTTAAGACTTCCATCCTCTTCCTACATGAACAGTGGCTAGAGTTGAGCATACTGTCTGTGCTGGAAGTTTATTAATGCAATCACTCAAGCTGCAGATAGTTAAAACATTGAAGGACTCAGGCTGGCAGTGAGCCTAATCACTATGCAAAACCAAGCCATACCTCAGCAATATTAACCTTTACTGTCTAGAGCATTCTTAGTTTCCCTCTAGTGTGCTTATCTAAGCTTGCCAGCATAACATGCAAGGAGATGTGTTGTGGTTTTATTGTTCGTTTATTTTAAATTGGAGTTATGTATTCCAGGCTTTGCACTAATGGCTTTCACACAGAATTAAAATAGAATGTGTACTAATCTGCTCTGCGGAAGGTGAGGAGGTGGAAGGTTGGTGTAAAGATTGTACTCTGATTCCTCTGCTTGTATTGTTTTCTTATTCCAGGAAGGAAATGGCAGTACAAGGCTCAGCAGCTCACTTAGGGATAGTGTGGTGCTTCCTTTAACATACCAGAGCTCTCTCCAGGCAAGGGCTTTCACAACCTATTTACAAACCTCTCAAATCTGTCACAGCCCAAGTGAGACTTTCACAAGCTAACTCAACCTCACTCTTTTCCTTCACCTATGGCTGTTTCTCTGATGTTTGCAGCATGACATGGTGTGTTTCTGATGTCATATGCTAAGTGCATCTTGTTAGCCTGACCTGCTGCTTCCTCCCTGTGTTCATGACTGTGTTATGAGTGGCACCATGGAGCAGAGGAAGGTCCATGGGCAAACAGGCAGCTGGAATTTGCTAGTCAGGAAGGCCTTTTTCAGAGGAATTGCGCTGATCATACATCAGCTAGCAGCAGCTGTGGGCTTTGGCTTTTCATGTTATGTGACCTGGTTGTCTTGGTCTTGTCATTTGCTCATGGAGAGAAGAAATATCTTTCTCGTTATGTCATGTGTACAGTCATGGCATGACTGGATTTCGTATTCTGGTAGAGAAAGGGTAGTGTCCTGAGCTGTCAACTGATGTATCATTTGAACCATTAACTTGATGAAGACACCTTTTCAGCCATTTTAGTATGTATGAGGTCCTAGTTTAAATGCTACCCCCTGCTTGCATCAGTAGTTAAAAATATGTAATGCCTACGTGTGAGAGAGAAAAGGCCAAAATGTTTCTACAAAAAATTCAATACAAATTCAAGGTGGAATTTAAGTTTGTGGAACTCAGTCTAGATTATTTTAAACAGAATATTAATATTAACAACTTATACTGGCAGTGGTAAAGAAATAAGATATCCAGGAGAAATAGAAACTATTTATGATGAAAAATACTGTAAGCTTCAAGGAATCTTCAAAGTAACCTCATTCCCTGAACAGTGGAAAGCAGAAAATTGCAATGAATCTTGATTTCATTAAAGGGATCAAAGAGGAAGATAGATGTGACCTGCATATCATCAATTCTATCCTTTCACTTATACAGGACGCAAATGGAGGCTGGAGAAAAAGAAAATCCTTTAACTAATCTTCATATAACTTAATAGGAAAGTCAAAGTAAATTGATTCTCACTTTCTGAGCTTAATTCTGGACCTGTGATAATTTAGTTATTTAACTTATTCAGAGAGCTCCCCTGGAAAAGGCCGAGTGTCAGCAGCTATTACAGGCACAGTTTCATGTGAAATGAAGGTGTATGCACAAGTGTATATTTGGTTCAGGTGATCAGTTAAATGACTCATAAGAAAAGCAAGTGGGAGGTCAAGGTAAATTTGCTTTAAGTCTAGACGAAGAAAGGACTGGTCACAGGACCATCACAGAGGGACCATGATGAATGACTGCAGCTCGGGCAGTGTGGTACTTCAGTAATAAGTTATAAAAATTAGATGGAATAGGAAAGCTTTCTATTTTTATTATCTGTCTTGGAGTGGAGATAAATTACTTCTTAGAAGTGCCAATTTTTCCATTGACTGTAAAAAGGTCCAGACAACTAGATCAAGTATAGGCGTTTATATACCTCTAATAATGAACAAAAGCTTCCCATGAAGAATATTTAATTACATATTCAATTTTTTATTAAAAATGTGGTTATTTTTTATATTAAGCACCTTTAAATTTTTTTTTTTTTATAACTGTTGATGCATCATTCATAATTTCCATGTAGGTGGTCCAGAATTCTTACTATTTGAAAAAAACAGTTGTTCTTCTTACACCAAGTGTTGTTTAGGACATGAAGGCTTGACTCTGATCTTGGCACATCTCTCTTTGATCTTAGAGTGCAGCAGTTCCATTTTATACTCCACAGGCTGAAAACCTCTTTTGATTAGCCCATTAGTGCCTGGCCAGAATGACAGATTATTCACCTGTAGAGCTAAAGCTGTGGACTGCAGTGTTTTTGGAACACAGGGAGAAGCCTGCAGTGCTCAGGTGGCTGTGCTGTAAGGCTAGTCTGTTTGCTAATGTTTTTGGCTGCATATGTAGGCACAGATCCAGCAAGGCTTATGTCAAAGGCTTGCATTGGAAAAAAAAGTGCTTTCTCTCTGCAGGTTCAATTTCTGTTTTGGCAGATACATTTAAACTTGGTTGTGAAATCACTTATAATTATCAACAGAGCCCTAACGCCATGTGATCAGACAAACAATAGTGGTACTGCTGTTGGTCATTAAAGTACTGCACGTAGGAAAGGATAGAATAATCTTGGACCGTACAATGCAGGTTCAGGATAGTGTTTGTCTAGTGAGGGGAGATACTGGGTTTTGCCAAATTGATACATTGGCTCTTGCCTAAATAAGGATGTGAAACTCTGATGGTTTGGCTATTGAAAGATACTAGCTGTTATCAGGCACCTTCTGGCTTTTGTTTGGGTTTCAGATTTCTTTGCAGAAATGAATCTTTGATTCTTGTCCTCTTGTTCATATCATAGGGAGTTGAATGTTTTCCTGACTCTCATTTTCTCATAAAAAGCCACCTCAAATCCTTTTTAAAGGATTTACATTTTATGTTAGTAATACTTAGGGCTTAAAATCCTGATTCTCCTTAGACTCTGTTAGTATCACTAAGGGGTAATGCCAGTAAGAAAAATACTAGTTACATGATGAGAGAGTTGGGGCTGTTCAGGCTGGAGAAGGCTACGTGGAGACCTCATAGCAGCCTTCCAGTATCTGAAGGGGGCCTATAGGGGTGCTGGGGAGGGACTCTTCATGAGGGACTGTTGTGATAGAACAAGGGGTAGCAGGTTCAGACTTAAACAGGGGAAATTTACATTGGACCTGAGGAAGAAATTCTTTACTGTACGAGTGGTGAGGCACTGGAATGGGTTGCCCAGGGAAGTTGGGAATGCTCCATCTCTGGTGGTGTTCAAGGCCATGTTGGACATAGCCTTTGGTGGCATGGTTTAGTGGGAGGTGTCCCTGGCCATGGCAGGGGGGTTGGAACTAGATGATCTTGAGGTGCTTTCCAACCCTAACTATTCTATGATTCTATGATTCTGTGTGTGCAAATGAAAGAAAAATGTATCTGGCTGATACATAAATGAAAATCAACAGCCCCATGGAAAATATAGGTATTACTTTTGTTAGTGTGTGGTTTCTGCAGGATGATACAGTAGCTTGTTCATGCATGCTGCTAAATATTGAGGTTTCAATGCTTTACTGAGTGGTGATATGGCTGTGACAGCCATGATCTGTTGTTTATCTCTTAAAACGCGGACCACGAAATCCTATCTACTTCTATAAAACCTGTATGTGATGTGTACATTAGTATGGGATGTGGATTTTTAAATTAAGTATTTTAGAAGACTTAGCATTGCTGGATATTCAGTTTTCATAAGACTTCTTTTTCAGTCAGGTGATTTATACAGAGTTGAGTTGATAGCTGATGCAGAGCTTCCTTATAGTCCATGAAAAGTAGTTACGGGCACTTTAATCACAAGAGTGACTTCTTAGACCAGTGTTCAGTTACACAAAGGTTGTCCATATTTGCAGTATGAATATAATGGAGAAATCATCCAATGTTATGCTAAATAAGCTTTTTCTAATTTGCAGGTCAGGCAAATTAATTGATATTCTTACTGCATGAAAGAAATAGCTAGTAGGATAGCGATGTCATTTGTTTCTGCATCTCAATTCATGCTCATAATTTTTATATCGGTGTTAAATAATCTAGATAGCCAGATTGGTGTTTTCCCCATTAATCACATTTCTTGCTGTTGCACAGTTTTTATGGATATTATAGAACCATTGAATAGTTAGGGTTGGAAAGGACCTCAAGATCATCTAGTTCCAACCCCCCTGCCATGGACACCTCCCACTAAACCATGTCACCCAAGGCTATGTTCAGCCTGGCCTTGAACATCACCAGCGATGGAGCATTCACAACTTCCCTGGGCAGCCCATTCCAGTACCTTACCACCTTTACAGTAAAGAATTTCTTCAGATCCAATCTAAACTTCCCCTGTTTAAGTCTGAACCCATTACCCACTGTCCTATCACAACAGTCCCTCATGAAGAGTCCCTCCCCATCATCCCTATAGGCCCCCTTCAGACATTGGACGGCTGCTATGAGGTCTCCACACGGCCTTCTCTTCTCCAGGATGAACAGCCCTGACTCTCTTATCCTGTCTTCATATGGGAGGTGTTCCAGTCCTCTGATCATCCTCGTGGCCCTCCTCTGCACTTATTCCAACAGTTCCGTGTCCTTTTTCTGTTGAGGACACCAGAACTGCACACAGTACTCCAAGTGATGTCTCAGGAGAGCAGAGTAGAGGGGCAGGATCACCTCCCTCATTCTGCTGGTCACTCTCCTTTTGATGCAGCCCAGGATATGGTTGGCTTTCTGG
>JASSUY010014254.1:0-49005 GCA_032466535.1 Forpus xanthops | reverse complement strand
TCCCACTGTCCATGTCACTGACAAAGATGTTGAACAAGACCGGTCCCAACACCGATCCCTGAGGGACATCACTTGTTACTGGTCTCCAGTGGGACATCTCATAGAATCATAGAATAGTTTGGGTTGGAAAGGTCCTTAAGATCACCTAGTTCCAACCCCCCTGCCATGGGCAGGGACACCTCACCATGTCATCCAAGGCTCTGTCCAATCTGGCCTTGGACACTGCCAGGAATGGAGCATTCGCAACTTCTTTGGGCAAGTGAATGTCATTTTTCCTCACTCTTGATCAGCTCAACTATGTTTTACAGAGCTGAGATACAACAATCTGAATAGACAGAATGAGGCCATCAAGTTTAGCTCATCTGCCTGGTGACGATGGAAAGCTGCAGCCTGTTCTCATTACAGACTCACACAGAGGTGGAATTGCTCCCTGGGAGCTGGTACAAGGTAATGGACTTTAAAAACTCAAATAATCTCCTCAGAAGGGCCAGGTCTTCTGAATAGCAGAAGTGCTAAAGTGGAAAGAGATTTGGGGGTGACTGCGCCTTTGAGAGCAAAGTACCCATGGTACAATAGTTGAAGGTCAGCCAAGGGAATGGGAAGGGAAAGTTAATTGCCAAATTGCATAAAAAATGGAAAGAGAATCAAGCTGAAGAAGACGAAGACATTCCAGAGAGCTATTCTATTAAGGACATAAATAGGGTGTTATCAACAGGCTCAAAGTGAATAAAAGGAGATTTAATTGCAAGATGGCAGTTAAAAGAGGGACATGCTAATTGCTCAAGGTCCTATCACTATAAAAGCAACACCTTCTCACCTAGAGATCCCTGTTATGCCTTCATTTAAGTGATGCTTGCTTCAGCACACAGTGTTTGCACATCTTTATTTTTCACACCTATTAGAGCCTGTTTCTTGTTTTGCTTATCATGAGAATTGCTAGTAAAAGCTCAGAGCCAAAATTTGCCTGTTAAAGGCAGCAAGGCAGCAGAAATGCACATGCAGGTCACACAAGTATTATCCATGTCCATCTTCCTTGGGGTGCTGATTCTACCCATGGAGGAAAGTTTAGTGTTAAGATTGCAGGGAGAGACTACAGTGCTGTAAATGAGAAATTGTTAGACAATTAGGCATTGACAAAGAATTATCTTTGACAGCAACTGAGACAGCACATTTACAACCCCAGAGCTACTATTTTAGCAGGACACAGATGTGCTGACATGTTAAAAGGACAGTAGCTGATGAGAAGAAATAATGTGTTTGTAGGTAAAGGTACTGTCCTTCAGTAGATACTCTCTTTCAGTAGATGGATATTGGTAATGGCGTGTTAGTGGTAAGCAGAAAAAAAGCATTCACAAAGGTGAGCTAGAAACAGAAAATAAAGATGGCTGGGACAGAGTGAGCATTCAAAACACAGCAAAAAGCAGATGCAGATGAACTGTCTCCAGAAGTGTGCTTATTGGTGTCTGGAGTACCATCTGTTTGGAGAGTCAGGGTACAATGCCCGGATTCTGCAGTCTGAGAAAAGGAAGTTGTTAGCTTTTATTTTTGCCTGGTGTTATGTCTTTAGAGATGTGAGTCGCTCCCCAAGACTCAGAGCAATAGGAAGGCAGAAGATTTGCTGTGCACATAAGATAGATCAAATGATCACAAATTAACATTTGGAAATAAATAATTTCAGAACTTTTTATGAGCAAGTGGAAGGAGAACACTGCAATGTGGTAGCTAGCTTTATATGAACAGAGCTGGAGAAGTAAGCAGGCAGGCACTCAGATTGGTGGAATTTGGAGGCCGAGATCCAGATCTGCCTTAAGGAAGCTGGGGAAGCTGAACAAAGTTACTGCAGACATTCACCATGAATCTTTTTAAGTGATGTTTGTTTTTAATGCTGATTCAATCACATGCTGCTCCAAAAGAACTGTTTTGTCAATTTTAGTGCCAATCACAGTCTCTCCAGTTAAGTTCCAGGCACTGTTATACTGCAGCTTAGCTCATCCTGAGCCGGGGAGCCGTGTGACTTCAAGAGCTGAACTCAGAGAGCAGGCACTTAAGATAAACAGAGCTACAGTAAGCACTCTGTCTGTCAGCAGAGGTTTCACCCAGCATACATCTTCAGCAATCGTTTAGAGGGTTAATGATCTTCCAGGGAGGCAAAAAAAAAAAGCATCATCTAAACAGTAGGAGCTGAGCAGAGGCTTACAAGTGACCAATTGCTGCAGAGAAACTGTTTGCTTAGGACTGCAGCTCACCAAAACATTGTCCAGCAAACACTACACAATGATGGAAGTATTGCACAAGTGCCTGATTTTCCTTATAGAGCTTTTCAAATGCCTGTCCTCTGCAGACACGATACATTCCTGTAGAGCAGTAACACAGTACACACTCTTATTCAACTCACAGCAAATTGTTCACAGCTGTTAGCAAAGTAGTTCTATTGGCTTGGACAACCAGCTGGCAAAGGTGAGTAACTTCCATGAGTTGCTCCACAGCTCCTTATTATTTTTGAGGAAAAATAGGCAGCACTGCTAGTACTTCCACGCTGTACTATTGAAACACAAACCGGCTCGCTGTTTATGTTGAATCTTTACTAAACCCCAAAGCTTCTTGGCCAAAAGCAGCACTACTTTGCTGTAGCCACTAGAGTGAGCTGCTGCTCAACGTTTGAACAAAGTTTGGGAGATTTGCGCTGCTCAGAAGAGGAGGCGTCCTGTCATCTTGTCATACACAACGAAAATCCAGATCCACGCCTGCCCTAGGAATGATCGTTGTGATGCTGTGTCTGACTTTAATGCTCAGGATTTATTTCAGCAGGGCAAGGGACAGCTTTCCAGGAGCAGAGAGAATTTGTTTTAGCTGATTTACTGAGCAACCCAAAATTCAAAGCTGCCCCAACATTAGCCATCACTCAAAATGGAGAGTTGAAACCTACCTTCCCGACACAGAACAGGCTGAGTACAGAGATTATCTTATGGATACCATCTGTTCTCCTCCAGCCTAAACTTTTCCCTTAGGCTGCAATAGCTTTGTCATCTCTGCTGACAGCTGAAAATCCTGAGCATTAAAACATAATGAATGTGGGGTTTCTTGTAACAAGTATTATCAGGCAGAAATGAGAGGGCAGCAACTGCAGTATAGTCACTGGGATGACTGATGATCACAAAGCAGAGCTCAGTAATAAACCAGGGCAAAAATATCCTCCTCTACAAGTCCTTTACCGAGGGACTTGATAGCAAAAAATGCCTATGGGATCAAAATGTCTGAGACTGGATCATTCCTACAGTAAGGCATATTACCTCCTCTTTGTTCCATCAAGAGCTTCTACAGGTAGAGCCACATTTGACAGTCATTTTGGATTTGTGCATGAAAATATAGTACTTTATCAAGGAGTCTGAGACACTTTGGCTGGCCATATCTAGCACTGCAAGAGGAGTCATCTCTGACGCTGCCAATACGAAAACCACAGAGCAGATATTGAAACCAGCTTGAATGCTGAAGTTGGATACAGATTTACAGCTCAGCTAAAGCTTATTAGGCTGCTATTGATTTCACTGGAGTTGTATCTGTGGGTTACAGAGTCAGACAGTCTTATTAACGCATTTACATTTTTAATAAATGGTGAAATGGATCAAAACCTGGCTGACGGCCATTCAGCCTACCAGTAATGCAAGTGCTGCTTTTTGGCAATGAAATACCACTGAGCAGCAGCTCAGAGGTGCTAAGTATGGAGCCTTACATTTTATTATCCCTGCTCTCTCCCAGAAGGGACAGATTCCTGTCTGTGAAACTTTCAGAGGCTGACCAGGTTTTGATGGTTGAGGTGCCTTCAGATGCTGACCAGGATAGCAAATGGTTTCCAGTTGATGTTCATCCTTGCTGATTTAGTTCAATAAGGCGACCAGCAAATACAGCTAATGTTCCTATAATACAAACTAGCATAAATATGCCAAGGAGAAGATGATCAACCACCATCGCAACAAACTTCCATTCTTCTGCAGCCTGGGAAAGAAACAAAGGAAATGGTAAAGTCTCTGCAGAGCCATGCTTGTTATGGGCATTCTTGTAATCTACTGTCTTGAACAACAGAAGCTTCTTCCTTAAATTGCACTGTGCAAAAAATACTTATTTTCCCCTCAAAGGCAGGTGAGTTGTTCAGAAAACCTAAACAACCTAGAAATGCAAGTTTCAAGCTTAAATTGTTTAGCAACCCCAGCAATTTAGTGAACAATTTCATTAAAAAGAAATGTTGAAAAGCTTAATTTTTAAGCAAATATTTGCTTTGGAAAGAGAGTTCAAAATGTTGAAAGAAAAATGCTTAATGTGGCACAACTGGCTTTTAGTTTTCTACTGCTTTTTAATTCTCATGGGATATCTAAGCAATTTCCACTAATTTAGCTCTTTCCATGCTTAGTATACACTTTAAGGTCTGGGAAAACCTCTGTATCTCCCTTAGTCTTTTTTCCAGCTATAGGACACTATGAACCACTTGCTTTTCCACTGCTGATTTTGGTGGGAGCCCAGCACTGTAAGACTGAGCAGAGTGTGAGGTGCCAAGTACAGCAGGGCTGGGATTTCCACCCTGTAACTCTGCCTTACAGAGTGACATGTACTGGCCTAAGGCACCCTCTACTTTTGCCTTAGTTGCTCCACAAGTAGAAGAGGCTGTTGTAATTTAGAGGTCACTCTTTTAAGGTGTTCATAAGTAATGAAATGGCAGCCTTCAGAAGCCAAAACCTTCAGTTTATTTGGGGAACTTGGCTTTTGAAACCCCCTGAAAGTGATATCAACAGTGCCCAGATGACACAAGCAGCTGGGCTTCACTTCCGAATGGAGCACTTGCCAGTAACCTGAAGACCCTCTTTGTAAGTCTAGGAGGAAGTGAAGCCCAGAGATACTGAAGCTACGCCAGCCCTGCTGAGGTAAGACTTGATCTGTAGAAAGGGACAGGAGTCATGGGGAACATGAGACTACAGCCAAAGCCGTTCCACATGCTCCAGGAATCTGGTCACAGGAAAAAACACCATGGTGTAAATCCTGTCCGTGGGAAGGAGGCGCATCCTTTGCAAGAGCACAGGCCAAATTATTGTCCTGGAGAACTCTCTCTCCATCTTCAGGCTAGCCTGCAGCTCAACAGCAAAGGGCTATGATCATTTAGGAAGGTGAAGTACCAGGACTGAATTACCCATCCAAAAGCTGTGTGAGCTGTGATAACTGAAATAAAAGAGAGGGTTAATCCCACTGAACGTGTTAGAAGGCAGCAGAGCTTAGGTTTTCCTGGGGAACACTGCCATATGTGACTCCACACGCATTTATTCTTTGGCTTGCGATGTGGAAAAAGTCAGTAATGAGAGTAGCTCATGACATGATTCACTTGTAGCATTCAGGAATAAACCAAAACCTTCTCAAAATTGGAATTCGAATTTGAAAGTAATGTTTAACGCTTCTCAGGTAAAATGATCAGCTTTTCAGAGTTCAGCTTGCTTCCTGGCTTTTACAAGTGACAGGAGCTTGTTTACTGCAGGAGAAGATGCCTGAGTGGGAGACAGGAGGAATGAGTTTTGGAACTTGCTTACAGTTCTTGAAACTGCTTTTCTCTCACAGACACTCCATCTCCACAGCTTCGCATACCACAGTTAGAAAACCTTAGCACTGACACTTTTCTTTTTCTTTTTTTTTTGGGGGGCAAGATTCAGTTGCCATCTGTGAAAATTCTCTGTTGCTCCTCATTAACTGCTTCGAGGGGAGAAGACTGTGTCCTGCTAATGACAAACCAGGGCCTGCAGTGTTTTTGTAGGGTTAGTTTGCCAAAAAAGAAAAAAACAACAAACCCCAACAACAATAACAAAAGTCTTAGCAATCTGAAAGCAAGAGATTAATCATGCACAAAGAATGCTTTACATTACTGGCTTCTTGGTCCGATTTCATTGTTTCCGCAATGTATTTGATTCCCTCTATAGCATTTTTTACGTCTGGATGTTTGGTAAGCGGGGAGTAGAAGTTGACAGGCACAGAACCCGGCTTCCCAGAGATTTCTGAAATATCAATATCTTCTGCAAAAATGTTTTTGTCTTGTTTATCCCTGCATGGTCGTTTCATTGTAGAGAAAAACATGATGTTTGGGATTGTGTCAATAAAGATCTGAAAGCAAAGAGGGAGAAGACAACAGTTGCTGGTCTGTGGGGCTGTGTTACATATGCAGCTGTGCACTGAACAAAGGCAAGCCTCTCTGGTCTCAAAGGCTTCCCACACTGGATCAACTACAGATCCTCTCTCAGATTATATCATAGTCCATGCCTCAGTCTCACTGGGGCTTTTGTCAGCCTTATGTCCTAGGGCAGATGGAGTCACCTGCAGGCCTGTCACATGTTTTTTGAAACCATTTTCCTCTGCTATATAGCCAACATCTACCCATGGAGGGGTGTGTGATGCCCTGGAGCAGAGCATCAGCTAGTGCAAGCTGACAGAGCTCTATCAATCTTGTCTAATTTGGAACATACTGCTTATGAATCTGGCTTGCGAATGGTCTACAAAAGATCTCTTTTGGCTACTTATGTATGTTTGACTTTGCTATTACAAATGCACATAAGGTTTACAATAATTTCCTTTGGAGTAACAGGCTTGCTGCCAGAGCATTTTTAAGCACACAGAGCATTTGCCTGTTGAAATCTCCCTTCTGCAGGGCTTGTCTGTGCGGCAGAGTCAATCTGATGTAAGCAGTATCCTTATAAGTACAAATACAGAGAACAGTCTCCTGTTCATGTTATTATTTAATATGAACCCAGGCAGGCTTAAAAAAAAGTCAAGAATGACTGAATGTTTCCTCTTGGGTACTGTCTCCCTAGCAAAGAACTTGTAGAAAAAAATGGGTATCTGTCATTACATCTTGTGGTTACCATTTAGACTACTGTGCAAGGATCTCTTTGCTTCCCAAGGACTACAGAGCAACTGTATATACTGGAAAAAAAACACAGAGAAGATCACAGCTTTTGCTAAACTGACTTTTGCAATGCAAAACTGGCTGCTGAAAACAGATATCCTCAATGGCCTTTGTGCTCTGAGCTCATGCGGGCTGGCAAACTTGGCCACTGGCAGGCAGCAGTGCTTTGCAGTCAGATGAAGAATTAGACCAGGAAATGTAATCTGAGTCCAGCTGGACATTTTCTTTTCCCTGTGTCTTCAGCTGCCTGTGCTTTGCCTCATCTATCCCCTGCGAGTCTACCCCAGTGGAAAGTTTTGTTACTTAAAGGAGCACTTTAGCAGCCTTGCTGACTTTATGCGCAGCTAAGTAGTAAACACTGGCTCTTGTGCCCAGAGAGACTTAACATGATGCATTTACTTCCCCAATTCTTGTTGACTTTTATTAGAAAACCTGCCAATAAAATATGGACTGCTCAGTGGAAACCAGGAAACACGCAAAGCCATGGAGCTCACCTTCCTGACCCAGTGTGGCATGGTGTGAGTGCTTGGGGAACGGTGGTGGGTGTTGATGACGATGACTGTGATGATGATTGAAGCGATGACAAACACCATTGTAAACAGCATGTATTTGCCTATCAGAGGGACTGCACTGGAGGTAGAGGGAATCAGCTCCACTATGACCAGAAGGAACACAGTCAAAGACAGCAGGACAGAGATGCTGAGAGTCATTTTCTCACCTGCCATGGGGAAAAAAAAAGGAAAAAAGAAAATATCATTGCTGCTGTTGTTGCTCATTACACACAGTATTTATTTGACAAGATAGGATCATTATTCGCACAAGTACATGTGACTGATATCATCTCCCCCAGCATCCAAAGCAGTAACTGGGTTGAGCTAACCTGAGTGCCTAACATGGCATCAGCTCTGGCATTAAGGTGGGAATCACCAGGTATGGCTGGGCTGAGGTATGGGTGACAGATATGTGAAGTATCAGGAGTACTTCATGGGCTGTGCCTTTTGAATGATGAAATGTATGCACCTAATTAGTGCTCACTCCACGGCCCTTGGGGGATCTCTGGCTTTGCTCTCTGGCAGGCTTATGCTGGGCTAAGCGGGCAGACAAAAATCACATCTGACACCAGAGGTCAGTCTCTATCTGAGACCTTCTTGTATGTAGGTTGTCAGAAATGACCCACAAAGCATGATTAACATCTTGCTTTTCTGTCCAGTTCAACTTTAGAGACAGTTTTCCACTGAAACAAACAAACAAACAAAAAAACCCAACAAACCAAACCCCAAACATCAAGTATTTAATAGAAGGGGTTTAATTAAATTAAGCAGCATGAAAAGCTGACACAATGCCAAATGAATGAAGCAGAGGAAATGGCTGCAGGGAGCAAGATCTGCTCAGCAGCGACAAAAGAGACTGAATAGGTCAAGATATTCCTTTTGCATGAGGTAACATGTGTGAACAGGTAAGTTCTCTCCTCTAACACAGTGTAAAAGGGCGGCAGTCACCCCTATGTGCTCACTTACTGTGTAATATAATAACACACTAACTGCCTACCTATTGCAAGCCATAAAAATCAGCTAGCTCATTCTTTGTTGTGCAGAAGTTAACTAGATAGTTAATCAGTGATTTCTTAGAATTTCTCAGAAGCTTCTTAGAAGAGTAATTCCTATGGCAGTAGAATGAATAAATTTACATACCTGAATCTGTGGGTAGGTAGAAAACAAACCCAGTTAAAAAGGAGAAGAGCAGACAGGGAATAATGACATTCACGATGAAGTAGAGAGGCAGGCGCTGCATGAGGAAGTGGTAGGTGATGTCCAGGTATGGGGTGTCAGGGCAGCAAGCGTAGTAAACCCAGTGCTTCCAGCCGCGGTAGTCCTTCATCACCCACTCCCCACTCTCCATGAAGTTACTCAGATCTGGGCGATCACTCTCCTGACAGCAAAAACCCAGATTCTAAACATTAGATACTCTGAACAAAATCAGAACTTGGCAGTCCCTCAGTGACAGGACTCCCAATAACTCAGGTACGTCCTGTATTTTTGTGAGCAAACAACTTGTCTTTGCTATTTTGCCTTAGAAGATCATCCTCTGCACAGCATTCAACGAAATATTTTGCAGAAACAGCTAGGGGTGGTCGACTAAATAAAAATTTAGTCAACTAGGAGTTTAGAAATTTAAGTTTTAGAAATTTAGAAATTTATGGTTAAATATTTACAGATAGGATACATACCTGAAGGAACAGGCAAAAAGTCCTTGAAAATGCAAAATCAAGAGCAGAGAAAAAATACCCCACCACTCTCTCCCAAAAATGTCAAAGCATAGACAGGTAGGAGACTGTTAGGACACAGGAATTATGCATATGCAGTATTTTAGAATTCAAGGAAAACAAGGAAATTTTGTGCTAGATCTACAAATAGGGCTTTTATAATTTACGGGTAGTGCCTTCTTGATTTTCAGTCAAAACAGGGTTATGTCCCATTGTAAATCTGAGATTTCTCTAAAAGCACATCCAGCTCTTAACTGCTTTTCCCCATGACAAGCTCCTTGCTTACCGGGTTAATAATGACCACTGTACCATCATACGTCCAAGTTCCCAACTTCATACTGCAGTTCTGCTGGTCAAATGGGAAGTGCGTGACGATAATTTCACAGTAACTTTTGAAAATAGCTGGTGGTGTCCAGGTGATCAGGCCTGTGTGCTCCAGGAGGACTTTGGTGTATTTAACAATGGCAAAATCACCATCTGCACTGCAAAAGGAACAAGGACATTAACAGCAATATGGGCAGCTTAATTAATATGGTCACAAAAGGAGTTCTCTGACCGCAGATCAACTGGTTCCCCAGTCGTCATCATGCCTGATGCTGCAAAAGCTTAGTCTGAGGCATGGTACCCAGGGCCCATATGCTGTGGGAAAGCAGCCCATGAGGCAGTGGTGCCCTCCCTCCCCGGGCAGCCAGCATGCCTTACTTGTTGTAAAGCACAAGGTCTGGCCGCCAGATATCGTCTGAGGGGATGCGGATTTTTTTCACACCGCCGTAGTCATCCGGATTCCACTTGAGGTTGACATCTGTCCATTGCTACAGAGGGAGGAGTTCAGCCAGTGAGAGACTCTTCCAGCACTTTTGGGGGTAGTTTGGGTACTTCCTAGAAAGAAGCACCTCCCTTGCTTTGGGATATGCAGGTAAGCATAAACATATGCTATTGGGATCCCCAGCTAAGTTTTTATATTAACCTAAACTTTGGCTTAAAAAGCTTCTAAAAATGTAATATACACATATAAAAGATAAATATATCAGAAGTCTACTGTTAGAAATACAATACAAAATGCTTTTCTTAAGGTTCTTTAGGGTCTAGCGCATTTTATTCTCGAGACCCCAGAAAGAAGACATTATCTGCCAGCTGACCACCTGTCCAACACAGCAGTCAATGGTTACTTTCTGACTGTGTCCTGTGCATTCATTTGAAATGGATTAAATAGTTGACACTATTTATAGTTACCTGTTTCAGGCGCACATTGGTTGTCACTATCTGGTTTACTTCATCCTTAAAAAAAAAAAAAGAAAAGGAAAGAGAAAGCAGTAGCAGCAACCATCAGGATTAGGAGAAAAACTGTTCCCTTAGAAAAATGACACTATTTGGCACTATCACGGTTAAAAAGCCAGCGGTTCATACTGTACCACGCTAATAAGCTGGATGAGCTGCAGCCCAACGGTGACAACAACAGCATCCCTATGGTCCTCCACCGGTCGCACCACCTTGTTGTAGTCCTTGAACAAGTCCTCAACAAGGCGAGTCTCATCTTCGTAGCAGAGGGCCAGCCCAGCTGCAGAACAGCAGGGGTGGCATCAGTGAGACAGGACAGAGAACAGGCCACAGCACCTGTCCAAGGTGGGCATGAAGGAAATGCCATCAACAGCAGGCAGGTGCTGGAGTCCTGTTTGACTCCTGATTTCAGGTGTGCTTTATGTGCATTGCGAATACTGTCAGCAAGGGTAAGTTCTTGTCTCATCTGGAGGTCAGTTTAGGAATAATGCAACAACAGTCTTCAGCCAGGAGATGAACAAAACCAAGTAGGTTGGACTGTGGACACCAGACTGAGCATTAGGTTATCTCCCACAAGCTCTCCCAACCCACAACTGTGCTTGTATACAGTACTTGCAGAGTGTTAAGCACAGAGAATACTCATAATCTGGGATTTCTAACATTGCCTTCTTCATCTTCAATTCCACAGACTCATCTGTAACAGTAATGTTAAAGGATGGGGCCAAGTACAACAAGACACTGATTTGAAAGCACCATCCAGACTCCTTGCATCTGAAGTTTAAGCAGAGGAAGAGCTCCTCTCATTGACTAGAATTGCTCAGGTTGTACTTGTGGTGAGAGAGAAAGAAAGCATTCATAATGTGGTCTCATATTTCCCTCTCCTTGGGGAAGGTTTCAACCTGTCCTTAGAGAGCTCTGCCCACAGAATGCTCAGTGTGACTTGGCGGTGCCACATAGAAGAGCCCTTGTGAGAACATCATCAGTGAAAATGGCAGGTTGCAGCTTTGTTTCATGTATGTTGTGTTCCCAAGGGGTCAGGGCTCAGATCCCCGCTCACAGAAACACAGACAAACCCCAGATAGCCTGCTGCAGAACAAACAGGCACATCATGTGCTCAGACTGTAGCTGCTTCACTGTTAGAGAGGAGTAAATCAAATGGAAAGGAGGCTGAGGGGTGTTTTTGTACATACCCCCTCTTTAAGGCAGTGAGAAGGAACAGAACAGCTGAACCCCACCACAAGCATTTTTGGCAGATTCAATCCTTGTCCTCCCCTCTCTCACTCTGAATTCTGGGCCACTGAAGTCAACAAGAACTTTGCTGCTGACTCCAACTAAGCCAGGATTTCCCCCTGTTTACTAACTGACTTTTTATCAGCTCCTTTCCTGCCAAGGATTCTGCCTTGGCCTTGTCCTGCCAGGAGATGGTGTTAAAATACTTAAGTGCCACTGAGAAAAACAATCTGCCACAGACGAGCACTGTTTGCTTCCCCTGCCAGGAAACCGTGCTGGGGTGGGCAGGAATCATCTTTCCACTTCTACATTATGATTAAAGTGTCGTATCTAAGTCAAACCCTTGGCTATAGTACATTAATCCAATTAAACTCTTTCACATTGATACCTTCTGGTGTGGCTCGGTAGGAATTTAGTATACTGAATTTAGTGAAAAGCTTTAGGATCACAAAATACTCATTCTTTCAGAGGACCAATTAAAAAGACTTATCCCGCTACAACACATACAGCTGCAAATCAATTCTATTTTCTTGTCAGTAGCTCCACAGCTTAATGAAACTCCTTGTAAAGAATTTTAACATTTCAAACCATGTTTGTTAGAGCTTTCCACGTATTTTGGAATACATGTAGCACTACAGTACATGAGAGCATGGCAGAAAGACAATTAAACACAAAAAAATCTCACTTCAAAATATCTAGTGTCTGAAATTACAAATATGAGCTGTTAACCAGTGCATTGCAAAGTCCCAGTTTAAACAATCTGGTATGTTCATAAAACCTTATCAGCAGGACAGGCTGCTCCCAGAACACATATTCACCCACACTGATGGATAATCCTGCACACTCAGGAAGGAGCTGACCCCTGTTTAAAGCAATAGCTAGAACACCTTTACCTGCAGAGATGAGGAGGAGTATGCGATGGATCTTCATCATCCGCTTGCTGCGGTCACACAGACAGATGGACACACAAAGCGCCTTTGAGGTCTCTTTGGAGAAGGGCTGTGCTGCCTCCCACCAGGGAGCTGGTGAAATATAGCCACCAAGGTATTGATTTACAGCACCTGTTTTTGGGAATGACAGCTGAGACCTGCTGCGCCACTGGTCTGGAAACGGGAGAACAATGTGTCACGAGGCAAGTATCTCTTGGAGTTTACAGAAGGTCATTTTCATAAGAGACAATGTCAGCCTATAAAGAAAAGGAAGAAATATCTGCAGAGTAACTGAACATCTTGGTGAGAACTCAGAAGCATCCCAGGCTGCAGGCCCATCCTTTGTGACCGTAGCAACTTCCCAGATTTGGGATTTTGTTTCTCTGGAGGAAAACAGAGCACAGACATTTATTTTGGATGCACTGTCATCAGCGTACAGACTGTGCACTGGGGTGAGGCTGCTCCCTTTGCTTCACAGATGGACGAGAAATGCTGAGGAAGTGAAGAAATATGTTCAAGAGAGATCGATCACCTTGAACCTACTGGGATTTTCTGAAGGTACTCGATGGATGTCCCCCCTTGAAAGCTGTTAACTAACCTAAGTAACCTGAAGAAAGAAGGAAAACCCTCCCACAGATACCTATCGACTTACTGAGCTGTGATAGGCAAATGCTAGAAATATGATCAGTTTCTATAGCATGGCAGATCCAATGGATTCCTGCACGACATGCAAGTGCTTGCTCCTGATTGATATTTTTACTGATTATTCCATAAATCACCTGGAAAAGGAGTGAAAAAAATTATGTGTTTCATAGTAACATTCAGTTATTCACGCAAAAGAAACAACCAACTGTGAAGAATTTTATATATATATATATATATATATATACACATATACACAAAATTACTTTCTTTGAGCTCTGTATCACACAGGAGCAAAATATTGAAGTAGACCATTGTGTGAAAAGCTCAGCAGCATGAGAAAAACAAGTCCATCCGTTTCTAGGACAGACGAAGCAAACACAAATTGATTGTGTCCCGAGTGCTCTTTGCAGTTCTGTCCTCTGGTTTCAAAAAGACAGTTGGGAAAGGCCCAGAAGAAAGTGACAGTGATATCCACGATATAAACTAGCTTCTGCATCTGGAACTGACCGTATGAACCGTCAGCCTGGATGAGAAGCCAGAGAAAGAGCCAGGATCTGTAAAATACCAAATAGTCTGGAGAAGGCAGATTCGGATTCACTCACTGTCCCAGTGCGATAAAGTTGAGGGAACCAAGGGAAACTTAAGAGTTGGCAGGGTTAACCAGGACACTCTGTCACACAGTATGGCTGCAGTAGAACCTGGTGCCACAGGAGTACTTGGTTGCTAGAAGTGTGTGTATGTGTGTGTATGTGTGTTCAGAAAAATCAGTTTGATAAATTAATTTCATGCTATTAAATAAAACCCCCTCCAAGAAGTCTGTCACAGAAGTCCCACAGTCACAAGTCCCAGGAGGCTTGGGCTGGTGTCCTGGGAAAACACTAATGATTAAGCTGTTCATGTACTTTTCCCTGGACATAGCACCAGGTGACCTGCCATAACCATTCTTACACACTGCTCCGAATTTCCTGTCCAGAAAATATTCCTCACAAAAACCTTGCTTAGTTTTGCCTCTGGGTGACACCATGTGTACTTTCTATTTCTTCTGGGTACCCTCTGTGCTGTCTGCAGTTGCTTTGGTGTTTCATGCAGGATGCCTGTATTACTTACTTAGTTATTTTTAAATCAGTCCCCCTCACTTGCCCCCTCCATTAACCAGCATCCAGCCTCAGCATTTACATCTATCCTCCAGAAAGAACTCTCCATTTACATAACTCTGGCCTTGCTCCTGGCCTGTGCCTCGGCCAACAGCTCCCATTGTTGCAGCTATCTTATTTCAAACAAGCGGCGGGCTGCTTCCAGCCTTTATCCCAGGCTGGGCAGCTGCTTCGACCAGCGGAGATACAATTGCATGAAAGCATTGTGGGAATGCTGACAATGCGCCTCCAGATCCTCTTGTGGTCTCTCAAAGCATTCCTGCCCACCCAAGGCAGACAGGTTTGCACTGAAACAGATGGAGGAGAGCGTTACCATGCTCTTTGGCAAATTATATCTCTTGGGTAACATAAGTGTCTGTCCCCCCTCCCCCCCAAAAAAAGGTCTTTTTGCTAGGAATCATCAGGATCCAGGAAACATAGAAGCCTCGGAAAGTCTGCAACCTTAGCAATGGGTTGTTTCTCCTGCAGCTGAGCTAAGCACAGCCTTCCAACCTGGGAGCCAGCTACTGCTTACTGGGTGGGAGTCAGAGCTCATGCTCAAAGTGGCAGGAGCAGGTATTAGGAGAAGGTCTTTGGGGAACGACAGCCCTGGCTGCAAGGGGCATTCACTGGCAGAGAAACAGGATTGTTTCCTCCCCAAAAAATCGAGGCAACCCAAGCTCCTGTGATTAAATACCGGCAGAGAAGTGAATGCCGCCTGTTGTTAACCGGGGAATGTGACCTGTCGTGGCAGAGGTGAAAATGCAAGGGAGAGGACGAGCTATAACAGTGTCTGAATTTGATCCATTGTGAGGGGTGTTTTTTCCCTTCAGCATGTTCTCAGAGATTTTTCTTGAGAATATTTTATTCCCACACAGAAAAACCCTTTTCACATCTATCTCAACTACAAGCTTTCTGGCTTGGTTTATGAGCCCCCCCGACCTCAGACAAACTCACTACCCACCGTGCTAATGGCAGGCCAGTCTCGCTCGTACTGTTTGGAAATAAGCACAACTCACTGCTTGCTGCATTTTGGGAATCGCTTCTTCCACTCACGTCCCAGGAACAAGTGCTGCCAGGGCTTCTGCTCGCTCCAGCCTGAAGGAAGCCAGCCGCGGACAAGTACTACTGCATGTTTCTTTGGCACATCATAGATACCATAGAGCCATGTTACAGATGCTTTTGCCACAGTGAGGAATGTAAGATTTTCACCAAAATCTTTGTGACAGAATTGCATGCATAAATGCAAGGCCCAGCTAGAAAAAGCAGATGCAGGAGGCTCCCATGGCTGCAGGACCTATGCAGGGAAGCAGAAGTGAAGTTAATGAACAGCAGAAAAATGAACAGTGTTCATTTGGGGTTTTTTAGATTCCAGATGCTGCATATGCAGTTTTTAATGCATTTTTGGTACCAGAAAAATGTGACTGTTGGTGACAATAGATTATGGCAGCACTGGATAAGAGAAAGCAGATGGTTAGACAAGTAATTTGTGAATTTGGCATGTGTTTGTTACCATATTGCCCCTAGTTATAGAAAGTATCGTGGACATTTCCCGCTGGAAGCCATCTCACATGAGCCTGGCCGCTCAGCGCTATTGCCACCAGATGGCAACAGATGGCAAAAAAAGATGCTGTGGGCACAGGACAGGCGTTTCGGAGGGAACGACCGCAAACAATCCCTTGCAAGGGCAAAACAGGGTGAGTAAATGCTTTAAGGAATGCATTCAAGGAATTAACGACGGTCTTGAGACGCTAATGCACTGCACTCGCCCTGTTTATTCCAGTGCTCATAAAAACATGTTAAGCATTAACGCACACACCAATATATATTGACAGATAGGATTGAATTCCACAAGTCAAGAAATTAAGTTGCAGTTTTCCATACTGAAATGCACCTCAGCCATCATCAAATGTTTTTTATCCTCACGGGTGTCTGTAGAAACCTTGTTTTCGGCATCCCTTTTATTTGTTTTCTGTCACGCAGGCCAAAGGAATTAAAAATACTAAAATCTCACTCAAAAGTGGTGATCTTGACCTCTGCAGTTACAGAGTTCACGTATTCCAGCACAGACATGGTGTGCATATATCTAACCAAAGAATGCTTCTGAGAAAAGGAAAGAACGAGCAAGGAAAAGGTCTGCAGTCAAATAGAGAAACTGCAATCACAAAATACACAGATGAATGGCACAAGTATTAATGTACTGCAGGTGAGGAGAAACACTGCTCCCCTTTAAACAGGCATCACCCTCATGGTCATGCTGCTCATACAAAAGTGACACTGACAGCCAAGACTCATGCACCCAGCTTGAGCGAGGTGAGTGAAGCAGTGAGAATGGAGACCAGCAGTAAATGAAAACACCATTGGGTGAGGCGACAGTCACAAGCTGACCAGTGTCAGAGGAATTAGTAAGAAGGCTGCAGAGTCACACTGCCTTTCTGCCATGGAAATTCCAGGAAACCAGTCCTAGACCTGAGTCAAGCAGTAGTAAACACCTCGAGTGGTCATTCCTGAGAGAGTTGCTTTTAGGGCTCCTATCTGAGTACTGAGGCTTATCTCTGGTACGTAGGTGAGTCATGCTGGAGAGGCAAACAAGACAACAAAAGAGGACAAGTCCTTTAGATGCGAGGTTTGCTCTGCCCTACTCCTGCAGGCCACTCTTTCAGTGCAGAAAGCCACACTAGAATGGGAAGGACAGCAAAGGAAGAGCTCTGCTGATCCATCCCCTCATGAAGACTTGGCTGCACAACAGGACTCCTCAGATACTCTGCTGCTGTGATCAGGG
Source organism: Forpus xanthops (assembly GCA_032466535.1). NCBI lineage: Eukaryota > Metazoa > Chordata > Aves > Psittaciformes > Psittacidae > Forpus > Forpus xanthops. The sequence goes on along the minus strand of JASSUY010014254.1, from coordinate 31,814 downwards.
AAGTCCCATTCACTCTTGGATGCAGCTAGGTGACTGCCCTTCCCCAGCAGCACAAGTTGCCAGCTGGAAAACACGCTCAGGCTAGTACAGACCATGACTACCTGCTCTGAGCATAGCACGCAGCCACCAAGCATCAGTTTTCTCTCTGCAGATGCAGAAAAACTCCACAAAGCACAGAAGTCTGGCAGAGAGGGTGGCCCAGGTGTCAAAGCTGGGACCCAGGTGGGCAGTGGCAGCTCTGCCACATCCTGACAGTGGGAATATCAAGGCAATGTTTGAACAATGCTGGGCACTCAAGTGGTCTCCTGGGAGTGTCTGCCTCTAGGGATGGCATATAACCATAGTACATTTTGGGTACCTACTCTGATGCTGATTTGCTTTTGTGGGTATATAGTTGAGCTACTACCAGTGCAGAAAATAGAGCCTGGCATTGCCTGGCTTCTTGCAATGCATGCATATCATATCATTCTCTTTCAGGAATGGAACCACAGACAGCATTTAGTCTGATGCATATCTCTGGATGCACACAGTTACATGTCTGTTTTTAAATATAGGTGATTCTCCATTGGACTAACTGCAGTGCAGACTGCTCCAGTTTAGCTTTATACAAAATCAAACTGCTTGGTCAGCTTCTCTGAGGTCTAGCACATTTTGGCCAGTATTCAGTTTTCCTGAAGACACGTTAAGAGGAGCTCCACTACACAGCTAGTGGAAAGAAGAGCTGGCAATTTGGGAAGCATGTTTTAATACTTTGAAGCTGCTGCACTGGTTAGCTGCTTCTCCTACCCATTTCACAGGGGGAATAAAAACAGATGATGAAAATTACATTATAGCTCTTAACTGACATAGGCTCTTCTCTGATTGCTGGCCCATAAGGATGTAATTAACTACAACCCTTTTGCAATGTCATCACTCCCAAATACAAAAGCAAGTAACTCCTGGAACACGGGCTACCCAACAGCACATTCCCCACATTGCCCTGCCTATGGGATGAGAGTACAAACATCCATCCAGACATCATCTGCTTGCTGTGGAGTGCCCATATCACAAAGCAGGTGAGCTAAACCATTCTGCATCACACCTGCAGTAAGTGCAACTGGGATAAACTTTGGTGATCCTGAGAACACCTCTGGAATCCTGCAAGAGCACCCGGATGCCTGGCTGCAAGGTGCACGTTCTCTCAGTGCTAGTATTAGGTGGGTAAACATGCAGAAACAAGTCTATTTTCATTTCCATTCTGCAAATAAGCCGAATGGCAGAGCATGCGGTCCTTTCACACACACTGCCTTCCCTCCCTATGCCCTCACTGACCCAAGAGAACACTGAACAGAGATCTCTGCAAAGCATCCCTCTCAACTAGGGGTGCAGTGGCTACCTTCAAAAAGTCAACATTTACCTCGCTGTGCTATCCAAGCCATTACAGTGTTTTAAAGCAGGAAACACCATCCTCTAACCCATGCTGTCCATTAGCTCCAAGGGACAAATTCCTGTTCCGGCACATGACACACTTGGATTTGCTGGTGTGCTTCACCAGGGACTGACCTCATGCCAAAACACACACTTTTATTGCTTTTGCTGGGATCTTGGCCAGCACACAGAGAGCATTTTGTTGGTAATTAGTGGAAAATACTGACTTCTTGGCTCTTGGTCTGTAGCTCTCACCTGTCACATGAATTTTATTTTGCCTCCTTGGCAGGTTGCAAATCTTTGCCACGTTCCTTTTGTGTTGGACAATAAGGAATTTATAAGCTTGTGAGTTTGTTATCAGTATAACCTCTAAGCTTCTAAACAGAAGAGCAAAAACATACCCCCAACTCAAGAAACGCCTTTGAAGTGATAACTGAAGTATTAAAAAGGCACTTTCGGGGTGTATTTTGCAGCACGTGGTAACTCTGTGTTCCAGGCTTGCAGCAGCAGGAAGGCGCATTTGTCTGGGATGGCATGCTGGGCAGAATGTGGAAGGTCATTCCCACTTCTCTGACAGCCCACGCTAACTTTGTAATACGTGTACACATTTGCACGTGACGCCAAATTCCACATTTCCCTCCTCCCCAATATTTGGGATTTGACAAGAGTTCAAAACACCAACTCAAAACAGTTAGTGAATATCCTGGTAAACACCCAGCACAGCATTGGGAGCAATGTAAGTGTTACACAAAGCAATAAAGGAGCTGAAGTATTACAGGTAACAGCTACAAAAGAGAAACTGGTGTTGAAACAAGGAGCAGAGTTCCAGCTTAGCAACTCTATACAAAGTCTAGGTTTTGGATCAGCCTACTTGTGAAACTCATCCTCCTAGCAGCAAAGGCCATATCCACACTGACTTGTCACACAGCCCTTGAGTTTGCATTTTGCTTTCAAGCAGACAGTCTGCATTCACAAATAAAAGCTTACAGAGCGCTGAACTGCGACATGACAAGTGGCTTCGTGGCACCAGCTGCCTTTTGTGTCCAGGTGATATGTGTCATTCTGTTCAGCATCCAGCCAATCCATACCACCTTTGCTAAGAAACAAGAGAACACTGCACGTGACCATTTTGCTTAATCAGTTTTGTGGCCACCTCAGATAATCAGAAGAAAACATTACAATATCTTTCCTCTCTTTCTTTGCCCCCTGCACTTGCAGGACACTGGTGATGTACTGGGGCAGGTACTGGGAGGGATGCTATGCACTGACTGATGGCACTCCAGGAAGGTTATGACAGCAGCTAGAGCCTCATTTCTCTGCACCTGTTGTACTCACAGGCCAGTAAATAAGGAAAAAAGAAAAAGTAAAAATCCACGTGTCACTTTCTGGCGCATAGACACTGGCGCCATCCAGCAGAGACCAGCTGACAGAAGATAACATTTGCACTCCTAGGTTCTTCTTAGTATCTCCAAGTACTTATAGGCAGACTAAGAACCAAAGAGGGAGGTTTGGACCATTTAAATGTTTTTATGATGCAGAGGATACGACTGCCATGTACATTTCAAACATTGCCCCCAGACAACTACCTTACACAATTAACATTCCTAAAAGAAATGGGCAGCTGTAGGGTGGGATGTCCTGTCGACACCATGCTGGTGATCTCTTTCAGCCCAGTAAGGGTGACGGCAATGAACAGTGCTGCTACCCCGCAGTGCTGCTGACCTCTACCTGCCGGCGGCAACAGTCGCTTGGGAAGCTCTCAGCTGCCATCTGTTGGGTGAAGCGAAGTGTTCAGTTTGTTACCCTTGCCTTCCGAAGCATATTTACCTCTTCATTTGTGATACGGAAAGGAGCCTTCAATTGGAGCCCAAGGAAGCATTAGGAGGGGGCATTTAGCTAGGTCAAAGCTCACTCTTGAAGTAATAGAAGGAGCCTTGGGTGTAGGTGCACTGGCAGATTAGTTTTCTGCTCTTAATTAACTCAATTAGCTAAATGACATGGTGGCTTAGGAGTGAGGCTAAACCTGGTATCGCACCTGCAGATGCGAAAGGGAATATTAGTGGAGGTTTTCCTCCCACCAGTGCAATAGAAGGAGAATGTCAGATTCCTCTCAATCCTGGGAGAGATTTCCAGCCCAAGGACAGAGAGCATGAAAGAAGCCAGCCCACGCTTTCCATGGTAGTACCTCCAACTCCTTCCTTAGCCTTCCCCGCTGCCAATATCATCATCAGGGAGCAAAGTTCCCTGATGTCCCAAGTTATTTCTTTGCTGTAACTTCAGCCAGACACTTGATTTACATTACAGAGAGAGAACCTCAAGGCAAGCCATGGGCAGCCCACAACTTTTCCTCCAGCAAGGGGGCATGAAGGAGCTGTAGAGACTCAGCATTGCACCATATTTGAGACTATTAAGAACAGTGAGTGTCTGCGCTGCTGCACATCAACTATTGTTTGTTATTTTTTTAAACAGGATTTAAAGCCAATGTGTCTGCTGTGTTCTGACACTTCTGGAAATGGTGCTTGTTTCTGAAAGGCAAGATTATGTGTTGGTTGGGGAACTACTTCCAGGAGAAGTTCATGGTTTTCTGTGAGGAAGTGACTTGCACGCATGCCCCCGGTTCAGCAGCAGCAGTCATTTTTTCTCCTTCTTAGTAGCTGGTGCAGTGCTATTTTTGACTTTTGGCCTGGGAACAGCGCTTTTCAGTTGCTGCTCAGTAATGTTTAGTCTGACCAAGGACTTTCTGAGTCTCATGCTCTGCCAGGGAGGAGGGGAAGCCGGGAGGAAGCAGAGACAGGACACCTGACCCAAACTGACCAAAGAGGTATTCCATACCACAGCACGTCATGCCCACTATATAAACTGGGGGCAGTTACCTGGAGTGGTTAGATCACTGCTCGGTTGGGCTGGGTATCGGTCGGTGGGTGGTGAGTGGCTGTATTCTCTTCCCTTGTTACTTCCTTTACCATTATTATTGGTGGTGGTAGCAGCAGTGGTTTGTGCTATACCTTACTTACTGCACTGTTCTTATCTCGACCCATGGGAGTCACATTCTTTCAATTCTCCTCCCCATCCCTCCGGGACCTGTGGGGGTGGAGTGAGAGACAGGCTGTTTTACAGCTGGGCTTAAACCACAACAATGCATCATTGCAACTCACCTAGGGAACAGTGTGTGACAGATGCTATGACTCCTCCATATGCATTTGATTATTAGCTTCCTCCTACTTTCAATAAAGGTGCTCAGCTGGCCTTTGAATCTCTGTTTTTGTGAGGTAACTTGTACTGCACCATATTGGCAGTGTCTAACCCACCTTGTAGCAATCCCAGAGTACCTGAATTCCAGAAGTTTACCTGGAGATGTCATCTGAGAGTTACTGCATGGAAAACAAACATAAGTTCAGCATCATGATGCTGGAGAACATGAAAGGGGATAAAAAACCAAAAAGTAATTAAAGCATTTTTTCCCCTTCCCCTTTTTAAGAACAGAGTAGGTGCTGGAGATGAGCAGTGAGCAACAGCATAGTGCTGTGCTAATTTTTTCCTGGGTTTAGTGAGTGGTCCTTCAAGCAAGCTTTGGAATACACCACTTTATGAAGAGTAATCTATAAAATGAGTAATTTTAATAGTTCAGACAATCCTATTTGCATTACTGACACAGTAATAAGACATGAAAAGAAAAAAAGAGGCAAAATAAAAGCTTAGTATTTGAAATTTCAGCTTGATAGCAAGAAACAATTACAGGCAACATAGTACTTCAAAATGAGACCTGGTTGGCTGCCAAATGCATTTTTCAAAACAATGCCTAATTGCCTCAGGAAATACATCAATCAAAGACTCTCAAAGGCCTAAGAATCATTTGCTCCAATCCACCAAGGCAGAGTAGTGATAAAGGCCTGACTAGTACAAGGAGCTACATATGTCCTTGAGACAAAATCCTTACATGAGAAATAGGAAAGGGTACCCAACTAAAAGCTCTTAAACAAATTCCTTGAGCAGCTCACTGACATCACTCTTGGGAGAGATCCAATGAGGAAAAAAATGATATTCTGACCACAAAACCATCAACAGACATTAGAGAAACTCATGAATCATGCTGTCCATACTGAGATATATAAGGTGACATCAAGAGAAGTATCTGTGGTGTGGCCCAGATCACACAGAGGGCGAATCAGGGTTGCATGAAGAAATGATCTGTCTATGCAAGGGCTCTGGAGAACAGTATAACCTGAAATATCCATGACCAGAAGCAGAGGAAGAGCATGCTGAAGGACCGAACAGGAGTTCAATCACTTGCTGCATATGTAAGGCTTCTTCCTCTTGGCACATCAGCCCAAGGTCCTCAGATTCTGTTGCAGGCAGAGCTCACAGCACCCACCAGCCCAGTGCTGCAGAATGGAGACCCTGGGGAGGTTTGCTGGAGGTACAGAACAAGCCCTGCACCCATCGTCTCATGCCCTGCTCTCAGTCACATGTCCTCTGGCGCTTACTCACGCTCCCACTAGCATGTGACTGAAAGAGAAGCCACTCTTGCCTTACATGGTTTGCTCAGCAGTTGCTTTAATCCACAATGTGTTTCCTAACCCTCCTTCTCTTGTATTACATAAGCTTTCTAGGGCTGATGTGCAGTTGCTAAGCAGTAATTTTGCATGACTAAAAAAGAAATCCATGATTGTTAGGTTCACTAAATTTTTTTCCCCCTTATTGCGATATAATTATAGCCATAATAAAAACATTGCAGAATGCTCATCAGCATGCAAAAATTAGGTCAGGAACGGAGCAAGTATATCATATATGTCTTTTAGATGCCTTTACTTCTTCCTTTGCCATTGGAGGGGGAAGGGCAGGAGAAGTTTGGTATTGCATAAAATCGTAAACAACAGGTTTTTCCATCCTGTCAGCTAATCTGGCACAAGCAGAAGTTCGCATTCTTGTTTGAGAAGGCAGCTTGCTTCCTTCACTGCAGAGCTCTCCTGAAGCCTTGTCAGAGGCTCCGTGCCTACAGCCACAGCAAGCAGAGTTTTTCCCTCTGTACTGCAGCCTGAAATGGGGACGACAATGCATCCCTCTGACAGGGAGCTGGAGGCAGACCTGCCCCCATCCAGGGAAGGAGCCCTGCACCTGGGCCAGGGTCACAGGGAGCATATGCTGCTCTCCTGAGTGGTGTCCCGCATGCCTTGCATTACAAGTCCATCAGGAGGGAGGCTGCACCAAGGGGCACCATGTCCAGCCTGCCTCCAGCTGGGACATCTTTTGCATTGAGCTGCAGAGGCCTGGCCAATAAAGAGGTCACATAACCCTGTGCTATGCTGCTGGGCTGATTCACTCCTGAAAGTGACGCAGGTTTTCTTCCCTTTTTCCATCCTAAAGCTCCTAATCATGCCTCCAAGCACTGTCCTAAATAACTTTTTCCCCCAATAGGGGTAAAATTTAATTAAATATTTCTTTTTTTGACATATATTTTTAATAGATACTCACAGCCTCCATAGTTTTTAATGTTTGCCTTCCTTTTTCCTTGTTGAAGACCTACTTTCCCTCGTGCTCTTTGCAAGTTCCCTGACAGCTAAGAACCAGCCATACTTCATGCCAGTGCCCCTCATTTCTTCCTTGGAAGTCAGAGGAAGAATTTTCCCAGTTTAATCCCTTCTTTCCCATCTTTTTGACTGTGGCCTGCTGCCTTTCTTTAGATGTTGCCAGTGAGGTGGCTCTTGTATCTCTGCCCAGCCCCATGTTGCGCTGTAGACATATACCCTGCAGCACTAAAGACAATAAGGTCAACTCCTGGACTAGAGATAACGTCATAGAAATCAGTTCCTTCAGAGAATAAATCAACCTAGTGATAACCTTTACTTCTTAGAGACCTAGGTTATTTATTGCATTGTTATTTGACTAATAAATACTAAAAATACTGGTTTTCTGCATTTAAGAAGAAAATGAGTAAATGAAACTGAAATCACGTAACTTCTTACATGACCACACAAAGCATCTTCCTGGTTAGCAAAAAAAGTAGTATCAAATTCACTACAGAGACAACATTTATTTCTGGACTAGCTGCTTTAATGGTTACCACTCGGGAAAGATCAGAATTTCATTAGGATAGTAACAAACCCGAGATTAAAATGGAGGTTTTGCCTACACACTCAATGAAAAATCACAATTAGAGAGGTTATAAAAATAGTCACCAGGTACAGATTCCAGGAATTCAAAGTCGAGTACTTCATTGGGTCCTCCACCCCACATTCCTGTCCCTAATGCAGCACACAGCATATTTGGGCAGGATGTCCAAGGAAGCTGTGAATGTCCCATCCCTGACAGTACTCAAGGCCAGGCTGGATGGGGCTTTGAGCAACCTGGTCTAATGGAAGGTGTCCCTGCCCATGGCAAGGAGTGTGGAACTAGATGATCTCAAGGTCCTTCTCAACCCAAGCCATTTGTGGGGAGGATTTGTCCTGTATAGGGCCAACAGTGTGATCAGCCAATGCTGTCATCCTTAACTATTTGAATATTGAGATTATTTGGTGTTAAACATTCTGAAGCTGTATCATCACTTGGTACCCAGTTTCCTTCATACATCACCAGAACATGAAACTTGGTGAAAATAAAGTGTGCTTATTACACCAGGACTTGGCTGCCTGACCCCTAAGCTCTTGTGCCTACCAGCTGCCATAACTGCTCATTAGGGAGTATTAGGGAGAGGGTTGAGGAAATTGTTACGTTTCTTGAGGAAAAGCTCTGTTTCTTGAGCTGTGCTTTTGGTTGTTGTTTACTGTTTGTTGGTTTTGGTTGCTTGGCTTTTTTGAGTTGGTCAGCAAACTGACTGCTCTTCTCTCAGTGGTGTGTCCCCACTTTAGGTTTCTCCTTTCCTGCAGCACCTTCCATGATTACAGTTGCTTGTTAAACTCTGCTGGAAAAAAGGCATCTCCAGCAGGAGATCAGCACTTGGCAGTATCTAACAAATCCTGTTTGCACTGCATGCATTGGAGAGATTGACTATCCTCAGGGCAAACCTATGTCTCCTATTTTGGGTGGTTTTAATCTGACTGATCCAGCTTTGCACCTCTCAGCAGCCATCGCTACTTCTAAAGGCAGTTTAAGGTACCTGTAAAGCAAGGTGGACAGCCAGTATCAGCAGCACCCATCTGCTGCTGCACCAAGGTGGAGGTGCTGGGTATTGCACACAAGAAGAAAATGCAATTATCCTAACTACCCCTATTTACTACGAGCTTCCTCTTACACACTTTAGAAGTGGGACTTAACTACTTAATTCAGGCTTGCTTTCACAGCAATGGGGAACAGCAGATGCCTTCTGCTCAGGTAAGCAGAGGGTTCCTCTGGCTCACTGGGGCTGCTGAAGGACACAAAGTACCACCACCATAGCCAGAGCTGCTGAAGCAGAGCCATGCCCTTCCCTGGCCATGGTCGACATCAGCTGCCACTGTGTGCATTGAGAAAAGGATGCTTTTGCCATAGCTGGTTGTGATGGGATTAGGCACTGGGCACAAGCACATAAGAAGTAACACAAACACTGCAGAACAAGTGGGTCAAACGTGCGTGTGCAAAATCTTGTCAGCATTACTTAGAAATCTCCTGGTCACAGACCTGATGACAGGAGCACTGCCATGCCAATGAGCTGGGAGCTGATTACAGTGACAGGACACTGCAAAGGGCCAGCCAGAGCCCCTGTAAGGTACTCTGGAGGGAAGGCAGGAGTGATGGACAGTCTTAGTGCTGGGATACAGAGGGCTATTAGGCAGCACAGGAGCGAGGAAATGGATCACATGCTGTCAAGGCAGCAGGGGTAAACACAATGTTTAAAAGTTAGCTCAGAACAAGGTAGCAGTGAACATATGTGGCTGTTGGAGAGTGCAAGGCAGATGTGACTGGGAAGCATATGTGCCATTCCTCTTGGGCTGGGAAGCGGGGGGGGACAAGGTTGTGGTCAGAGACATAATTTTCCATCTGTACCAGTTCATTGGGATAAATAAAGCGATAATGCACACTATTTAGTAGAGGACTTACAGCAGCAAGTCACTTTTAGTGCCACAAGAGATTGAAAACCACCCCCCCCCCCAAAAAAAAAACTTTAGATCCTCTCAAAGCCTCCCCCTGCAGCCCCCAGCCTAGAGCAGTGCTCCCCACATGCTTACCAGCATGCACCCCAGCTTCACCCCTTCCTCCCAGGGATCTTTCAGGCCATGCTTTTAGGATAGCTGCCTTCTCCTCTCCTGGCCAGGCATGTAAGAAAGGGGGTGGGGGTACAGGGAGGCACCTTATGGCTGACAGGAAGGGAGAACAGCTGGTTGTGATTGGGGATTATTCCCCCTCCTCTGGGTGGTGTTTGCAGGGCAAGCCAAAGTGCTTGCACTGGAGTTGGATACTTCAAGCACAAAGCAAGTGTTCTGTGGTGTATTTGCATTAGATTCACCTATTCTGGGCAGCTACGACTGTATAATTGTAAACAGCAATTCCAGTTCATCTCTGTAATTATAACAAAATGTATGTAAAATACGAAGTAGTAGATGGCTTGATGATACTTTTTTTGGTTTAAGAGTTCTGAAGTATTCTTGAGAGGTTGAAGGAAGTTGCCAAACTAAAGAGGCATCTGTGGACACTTAGCAAAGTGTCAGGCTCCAAAGTATTTAGATCAGAATGGTCTTGCCAGAACCAGTAACACACTAACTCCTTTTAAATCAGGGGCTGTTCAGGGTTAAAGTGCCAATGTAAATAATGAAACAAACTGTATTTTTGAACCATGTTTGCTAAGTGAAGATAAATAGCTTAATGTTAGAGTTCTAAAAGCAAAATTTAATAAATTAATATATGCATGCCAGATAAAAATACAAAATTACAATTGAAATAGCAATAATAATAATAAAGGAACACTGTTCAGCATTGCAGATTTCACTGCAACCACCATAAACATCATGGGGAATTACTTAAAGTAACATTTAAAGTACACATTTTGTTTCTGTTAAAACAAATTACTATCTGATGAAAAAAATGAAAGAAACCCAAGAAGAAATCAGCCCCCGAAGTGGCAGAGAATGATATGAAAAGTCAATAAACTGCCAGAGGCTCCATTTCACATAAGTCAGCCTTCTTTTTAGTATCAGAAACCAATTACATAGAACATAAAAGCAAATTCACAACAGGTTTACACGGAGAAACATGCTGAATTACAATCACAAACTATCCAGAACAAAGATGCTGCACCAGTTCAGTTGTTTTCTTCATGGAATGAGTCTCACCAGAACAGGGAGAACAGGGAGCAAATCATGCAATAGCTTTAGGCTTTTTGTTTTTTATTTTAACATGATAAACACCCAGGATTACTAGTACTGGAAAGTATGTGTTAACCTTTTTCAACATCGGCTGAATGGCACTACAGAAACGACAAAGAGTTCCTTCATTTTTATCCTGAATACATCAAAAGCTCTAGCAAATATGGAATTCAGCGACAAGAGCCATTAAATTACTTTAAAATATTCCTTCATCCATAGAACACTGTTGCTTCCTTTTTTATTACAAAACCCCCAAAATATTCAAAATAAAATGTCTTCATTTTTTATAAGCATCTCCACCACAAGTCTCTGATAACGGATGTCATTCAATGCAGCCATCGCATCCAGCTCTGGTGCTCTCATAAGAGTTGGTCCAAAAACTATGCCCAGATTCTCTGCACTCATCAGATTTTCCTTTTCATGGAGCGTTACTCTGTAAAAAAAGAACAGTATTTTTCACATTCCTTCTGTGCCTGCATATGGTTGAAAACCAGGGAAACTGGACAGAAATGTTTGCCATTTCCAAAGCCTACCAGAGGGTGCTGTTTCCCCTAGGAGATAAATGGAAAGATCAGGTGAAAACACTATGCAGGTTTATGTTGAGTCAGATATCTCTGTTCTCTACCATACACACAGACCATGTTTACTTGCAGGAGGGATCAGTACTCCATGGCAAGGGAGGGGGCTGAGGGGTGAATTCAGACAAAGCAGAACAATCTTCCTTTTGCTCTTTACAATGGCACCATTCAGAGGCTGTTCCTATGGGAAGATGATCGTGTTTGTCATTACTTAGGCAGTTTTATGATCACTAGGGATGTGCTCCTGTGCCCACCCAGGTGGGATTCTGCCCAGGTTTGCCCTATGGCGCACAGCTCCATGTAGCCACACTGCTCCTCCCTCTGCATATGACGGCAATGGGCCTGTAGCACATCATACATGAATTCCCTGCCTTTATTCACTACAGGCTAACTGTGCTAAGCTGGAAGCATGGTTCCTCTTCAAGACAAATTATGTCCTGTGGTGTGTACTAAAAACAAAGCGAGTCAACACTTTGAGGCAGCTTTGAAACCACCAGGGTCTCACTGCAACCTCATTTGCACGGCAGTCCGAGCAGGTCACAAACCTGTGCTCTGACAGGCCCACTTCCACTCCTGCCTCTGCTGGGGTCCTCAGCAGCTGCCAAACAGCGGAGCTCCCAGTGCAGGGAAGCCTCCCACTGCCTGGTTCCCATCTGCAGGAGAGGAAGAGGTGTGGAGGCCACGTCCTGCTGCTCCACAGGAACCTGACCTGTTCAAAGCTGTGGGCTGAGGTCCTGCTGTGGAGCAGGTTTGCAGGGCAACTCCTGAAATGCGACTTGAGAGAAGAATTATACCTACAGGACAGGCCTCCTCTGCCTGGGCTACCGCAGAAACACGTCTGCTCGGCAAATGTCAGAAGGGTCACTGTTGCACATGATGGTGTCTGGGGTCATGGGATGGTATTTCCTCATGTGGGCTTAGAGGCAGCCTGTGCTCTCCTATGCTGCTCTGCCTTATCATAGAAAAGGCAGGGTCCACACGGGGGGCACAGCAGGAGGACAGCCTGCCTGAGGTGTCCTAACACTGAGTGCCCCCATCACTCTGCCCACCACAAGGGGTGCAGGAGACACAAACACGACTCAAAGCCTAAGCCTCTGCCTTGGTTTATCCTGGTGAATTGCCTTAATTTTTATTTTAAAACAAGTTAGACTGATGCTTCCAGCTGCCGTGTCTTCAGTTTGTAACTATTCTAGATAAAGGAGCTGCATCTGATTACCTGCATTCAGCAGCAAGACAAGAGTCTGTTTGAGCACCACAGCTCTTTTTAGCAAATGTATTGAAAGAAAGTTTAAAATCAAGTGCATTCTGTCACCCTTCTACCTTACCATTCACCTATACCAGAAATACCATGTGCAAAAGCAACTTGCTAACTAGAGCACTCTTTAATAGAGTATGGAAAAATTAACTTCACACTTCACAAGCAGTAAGGTGAGTTTTTTTGTTCCTGTGTCTCTCATCTCTGTGTCTGTTCTAAAACATCCATTAGAAATGTCATTGAAATAAATGGGCAAATCAGGCAGAAACCTTGTAGCTGAATTTTGCCTGGGGCACTTAGCAGAATCAACATATTCCCACTAGTAGAAGAACTACAAAAGGAAAAAAGCACAAGAGAACTTAAAGCATTTTTCTAAGGAATGGGAATAATTCTCATATATTGACAGTAAGTTCACGCTCATCAAGAAACTAAAATGGATATCCTAACATGCCCCATTGATTTTTTTCCCCCTGCTTTCCTGAAAGAAATAGAACCTGTGCTCTTGCAGTGGATATTTATCCATTGGTCTGTAGCAGTTTTTTAGCCCACTGCCCAACTTCAGTTATATCTTGAGGAGTTGGAGAAACCTCAGACAGAATTTATGTTCCTATGGTTTTGAGAAGGTGGTAGGTAGAACAAGGGGATCCATACTGGCAGATCCCACCAGACTTGTGGCTGGGGGGCAAATTAACACTGTGCCTAATCGGGGTCAGCTCAAGCCTAGGGTATGCTGTCTTTTTTAGGGTGTTAGGGATGATCAGGATAGATAAGCCTTAGCAGAAAAAGACACCAGTCTATAGTCATAAAGCTGTATAAGTTCCCTGCCCAGGGAGTGACTTATTCCCAGAGGTACAAATAGCTTTTTAACCACAAATATTCACTGTAACCTTGAACATAGAGCAAATTTGGTAGGCAAATGACTTTTCTGCTTCAAAACTGTGGTTTTTTACTTATTTCCTTTAATTGCTTTGGAAGTACTGTCAGTGGGATAAACTACAGTGCTTGGGTATTCACTGTGGCACAGACTATCATCGACCACCACAGTCCAACTTCAGGATTCAGTGGGCCTTGCCCACACTTTTCTGGAGGTCCTAGAATCGACTTAGCTAAAAATGAGTTCGGCTTAGAGTTCCTTCCCGCCAGCCAGCCTACCTCTTCAGATGTGCCATGAGATACCGTAACGTTTCACAGTGTGCAGGAGGCAGCAGCTTCAGCGCCTCATGGAGAATTTCCAGCTGTTCATCCGGATCGGTGGTTTCTGAAACACAGATGTTCAACTGTCACCACATGTACAGCCAGAATTCATGCACAGAAAGACAACAAAGGTGGCCTGCAGAGAAGACAGGGTCTCACAGCTCCACTGGGTTACTGACTTCCAGAACATAACCAAACCTCATAGTGGAGGATTTGCCTGTCAAAAAAGGTGCTCAGAGCTCCATCAGGATGTGACTAGTTTTGGACAAAGAAAACTCCCCAAAGCTGACTGCACCCCACTGAAAGAGTCCCTGCAGCCTACCAAAAAAATCCCCTGACAATCCTTGCTGACTGGACTGGTTTTACACAAATAATCTACAGGTGCAACCCTGGGACAGCAGAAGGTACTGGGAAGTCTGCCATCAGCATCTTTGGCTTGTTCATATTACTTGGAAAATGCCTTCTCCAGAGGAGCGATGAGGCCAGCATCAGGTCCTTGTTTTCTACCCACAGCTACCTCACACCTTTACAGGTGTGGCTGCTGTGACTGCTACACTGCAGAGATGTTTCAGGCAGCCAGGATGCTTGGGAGAGATGCTCCAGCTGGGCTCTGAGTACTGCTGCGCTCGCAGACTCACTGAAGGTGGCCTTAAGGATGAGCGCTTATCAGCTTATGAAAACACTCAAAACAGACACTTCTACAAACACAGACTTATCTCACTTCTAAACATTTTGATAAATCACCTTCTCTCTGGCAACATAAAACCAATAGACCTTAAATGTCACTGTCAAGTACCAGGGATTCATGAAAGACAAACAAAGTGATATAATCCAGAATGTGTGATGAAAAGGAAGCATTCCTGGTGACAAAGGCAAAGAAAAATGTAACCATGATCATGTAACACCACTTGGTCATGTCGTAATGTGGAGTGCATCTTCACTCCTGCAATCCTTACTAAATAGGGCATGCAGTGTAAGAGCTGATGGGACAGCTATGAAATGAATAGGCAAGTACTGCACAAAAAGAAGAAAAGAGAATGAAAACCAGGAGGAAAATGTGTTATACTTACTTGCAGACTCTATAAACTTTGGGTAGGCATCATACGTGATGAGTGGAATTGGCAAATCCCTGAAGTACAGTTTAAGTGCACCAGTGATAATATTGATATCTTCATACATATTCACAGAAATATCAGCTTTTTCCCCATCTGTGTGGAGAAGGCACCGACATTAAACCCTTGGAAATGTAACCAGATGTAAAACAGCATTCAAAAGAAAAATAATAACTCAGTTAAGCAAACATTATTAAAAAAGAACGCAACTCCAGATCTTGGCTTTTGTAAGCAAAACAGTTACTGGGCTGTGAAATTCATCTTTTCAGGATGAAAACCTCAAGGATTTTATAAGAAATTTACCCTTTCTTCATTTCAAATGACTGCAAAAAATGCAGATTATTTTTTAAAAGAAAAACCTGCCTGCCTGATCTCGCAGTTTCTATCTTGTATTAATGTGTGGAAGTTTAGCTATTTCAGAACACATTGCTTTGCCAAACAGCACATTTTGTCAGTACTGAATGAGAAACCAGGGGAGCCTGGGAAAAAATGTAAAAGAAAGAAAACCAACTTAGTTGTTCCACAGCCTCCTCATATTATAGGAAAAACATGTGTTCACCATTTAGGTACAGCATACTACCTACTCCTGACCACAGTGGACACAGATGCAGAACTTGGCTTATCCAGCACATCCCCACCCTGCTAATGTTGCAGAGGAGGCAGATGTTGTCTGAATAGGTCCAGTCCCCTGGAGAAACAGGAGAGAGAGCTTCCAGAATGGATTTTGGCCTTGTCTTCTATGGGGATAGGGGGACTGCAGCTGGAAAGCCTTTAGTTTTCCCACTGTCTTTTCTCAGAGAGAAGAGTTTGTTCCCACTGACCTTCTTTTAGACTGCAGTAATTCAAATTTTGTTTGCACTATTGTATTCCTCTTATTATTTTGGAGCTTTCATCCAGAAAGATGGATTTAAATTGCACAGCCCTCTTCAGGCACTTTACCACTTGCCCTCCATCCCTCCCCCATGCCCTTGAGTGCAGCTTTACTTGCAGACTAGGGCAGTAGTTCAGAAAGCTTTGTCCTTTCCTATGCACATCATTATTGAAGCACAGACACTGATGGAAGGAGAAAAGTAGATTTTGGTAATAAAGGCCAAAAGCAAATATGCTTTACTGATGGGGGAGACTCCCCTTCTGCTAGCACAGCTGCCAGACTCCTTCAGACCAGTGATGCAGTGGAGCATGATACAGACAGAGGCTGTGCAGAAAAAATGGCTATATTTAATACATCAGCACAAAGTTTCTGCATGCAGGAAAGACTGTACCTCTGTCAAATGCCATTTTGACATCTTCGATAAGATCACTAAATCCTGAGACTCTGTACAGTCCTTCGGAATTGAGACCTGCAATGAACATTTTAACAAGATTAAAATTAGACTTAATTCTCCAGTTCTCTTCCATCCAGTTTTTCCTTTGCCAGGTTCTTCATTTAAGGCAGAAAAAGCAGACATGTTTTAAAAGCCTTATCAGAATGAAATCTTGCCCTGGCCTTTTAACCCTGACCCGTGCATTAGCTACCTTGTTATATCAGCACTAAACTATGTTTACACAAATGATTTCAGAGCTGAAGAAACATGCTAAGCCAATTACAACCGATTTAAAAATAACTAAGATTAGCATACTTGATGTTCAGTCATTATTTCTGAATGAAAGCAAAAAACTAATCCTAGAAGATACTCCCTGTGGGTTAGCGGCTCTGGTAAGAGGGAGCACATCAATGCTAACTGCCTTTGCTTTAGCACATTCACTTAATTTTTTTAATAAAAGTGTTACTGGAAAGATAGGTGCCAATACATAACTATAAAGCAGTAATTGTCCATTAAGCAATTTCTAGCAGCATCTATAAAAATTATGAATGGGTATGAACCATGAAATAATGTGAAGCTGTGCAGGGTAACTGGCAGTCATAAAATATCTTGTGCAAATCTGTTTTGAGCAATTCAGCAGACACCCAGATCAATCTGAACGGATCATCAGTAAAGCAACCTAAGTCCATTAACGACGCCTTACCTCTAGATTCAATTTCCCTAATGCACATATCCACTACCATTGGTCTCTTAGTGAAGTGTGCTTTTACTAGTGTTGTGAGGTCACAGCTGTACACTTTCTTGACATGCTTCAGATCCGGCTTGCAGTCATTTGGGACCATCTTGGAACACTGCTTGTGCACATTTAAACCACAATCTGAGAGGAAAATAAAAAGACAATTAGACTGGTGTCCAATGAAAATGCATCCCGGGGTCAGTACTGTGGAGTACATATAGCTCCAGCAGGTTCCAACCTGATCTCACAACTACTACTTCTGTTGAGACCTTTAACAGTCAAGCACATGAGGTAGGGACCTACCTCAAGATAGATTTTTCTATCCACGACATTTCCTCTCTCCCTAAAAGATCTAACACAAAGTGACAAACTCTTCATACGGGTATTCAAATCAGGATCTAGGGGTTAGTTATGTTCCCCACCACTATTACACATGCTGCTGACATGACGTAAACTTACTTCCCGAACTGCTGAGGATTTCCTAACACAGCTTTAATGTAGTCCTGGACTGTGGCACTTAAAATGCCTCCTGGGGAGATGGAGGGAGGGAATGAGTCTCGGAAGGCTACAATCCCTCTGCAGAATGTGCTGAAACCTTTCAGGAACGCTTATGCTCTTGCCAGATATGGCAGCACATGCATAGCATTGCTAGTGACAAGGTCCCTCCTGCAGCTTAGAGGGGACTTGAATAACAGACACAGGGGCCTTGCCTCTGCTTGGTGGTTTCTTGCTACTGAGCAGTTTACAAAGGGCTCTGCTAAATAACAGCAGCTGCAATTCTGATGCCATTTCACAGGGTGTGTCTGAAACAAAGTGTTGGCAGCTTCAAACCAGTTCTATTTACTTTAAAAATTACCTAGGGAAAACTTATAGTTTTTAAAAGCATAAACAAACAACTCCACAGCTTTACTGTAAACATACTAAGAATGGGATTTAGTTTAAGTGAAACTTAATTGAAATCAGGTTATTGAAAAATGTTTGTTCTGCCTAAAAACCACTCAAGTCATAATGCTCAGGGTTTGGGATGGAAAATGTGTCTAAGGAGGCCTGTGTAAGGAGCAGCCTCCTGCACTGCCCCCAGTTTCTACTGCCATTTCTCCTGGTTTGCAACAGTCTCACATGTGCCTGGGAAATAGCAACCAGTGAGAAAGGCAGCAGCTTGCAATCAGGGCATTTACCACACTTTGACATGCACTCAATATAGACCAAGACTCCAGTTCTGCAAGCATTTCTGTTCCTCACTGCATTGCCACTTGGAGTCCCCTGGATATCTGCAGAATTAAGGGCTGTAGGAAATTGAAGGATCAATGCCTTGATGAAAACCTGTACTTTCCTTTCCCACTGCAGTACTGAGTGTATAGATTCCCTTCATATTTTGTTCTTGCTGATTTTGCCAATACTTGTATTTTCATTAATGCTCCATAGATTATTTGAGTTTGTTCTTTCCGAAACAGTAAACCCCAGAATTCATCTCTAAATTGAATTTCCACTAAGTCAGCTGCAGTCTGCTGCGAAAGGCACTTTGCTTACTTAACAGGCCTGTAAAGCAACCAGCTTTGTCACTTAGGATCCTCTATAAAACATCCAATCTCTGGTTGCAATTAAAAGTTCAGCATGCCACCTTCAATCAATCAAAACTTGTACAAATCCCCATCCAGATGAAATGGCTGATTAAAACTCTCCTTAGCTATTTCTGTGCAGGAGTGACTCCCTTCATTGTGATGAGTGGGTAACAGATAAGATGGAGCTGCAAGTGCTCCATTTCCCACCTGGCTGTGATTTTGTGTCATGAACCTCACCTTGGGCAAAGCAAGCAACACAAAACCCAGCTCCCTGCAAGCAAGCATCACCCCTGGGGTACATGTCACAGTGGTCCAGGCAGTGGCAGGCTCAGCTGCTGTCCCTCCAACCATGGTGAAGTTCAGTTTGGTCACTGGGCTGCTTCAATGTTTGCTCAGTTGCCTCATTTGTAACAGAGAGGAAACAGTGACAGCCAAAGCACCTGCTTTCACCCAAGCACTTATTCAAATCCCACATTTAATCAAGTGCTCTCAGACCCCAAACTGCATGATCACACCAGCTCTTCATGCACAGCTTCAACCCTACCTGTGGTTCTGGGGTGCAGAAAAAGGAAATTGTGAGCCCAGATCTGTGCCCAGCACTAAATTTTGTCTGACCCTTGAAAAACCAGGTCCCTCTGTGCTTTAACTAGGGAACCCAAATTCATTTGAAATTTGACCCGAACCCTGCAGTGTCTCAGTGCTTCACCTTTAACATGGGAAAGAGAAGCTGTTCTTGTCTCCTCTGCATCTTGTAGAAACAAATTAATTAGATGTTTGTTGAAATGCAGAGGAAAAATCACTCATCTTTGGTGTAAGGCATGAAGACTGTGCTGTTAGGAAGATAGCACTTCTAACAAGAAGATGACAAAATACCAAATAGGTGCTATTAAGCAAGTACTACCCATTCTGCTCTCAGAATAAAGATGAAATTGTGAAGTAAAACTACTAAGCAGTCAAATAATTAGAGGCAATGTTTTAACACATACACATACACACAGACAGAAGGGAAGCAAATTAAGACCATGTAGGAAATCTTAACTCTTGATTTCCTTTATTCTAAAACCTTAACTTTGCAGTAATAGTATTTACAAATGCAAATATAATTATTATACATAGAATTCCTAAAATTGCTGTAAGAAGCACCCATTCCAACATGTGTGTGAAATGCTCTAGTACGTCTGTCAAAATGGTGTCTATAAGACTGGAATGGCAGTGTCTCACTCATGAGGACTCAAGAGTGATTTTGTGAGTGTAAATTAGCTGCTTCACAAGACAGCAATACAGCTAAGAGTCATGTTGCTGGGAATTCAAGGATAATTAAGATCAAAATATACAAAAAAGAAAAAGGAAAAACATGCTTCCAAGTGTCTTCTTCTTGACTTAAAACAATTATCACATTCACTGAGATAGTTCTATGTATAGACAAGAAAGTTTCATTTCATTAAAATATCTAACTCACATGTACGTTTTCAACGTGCTAATGTGAAAACCTTGCTCCTGAAAATACTTGTGTTATTGCTAATCCCATAGATTCAAATGGGCTTTGGATTTGACCTCATTAATACCAGAATAGTAATTACGAATGCTAAAGTCAACTTCTCTCTCATTTGCTCTTCCTTTGCACTTGATTAGCTTTTATGTACCAGCCTACTGCTTAAGGGCTTACAAACCCTCCCGAGAAACATTTTAAACCTAGAAATATTTCAGATACTTAATGCTCAGAAAATGCATGAGCACTACATTCAGTATTACTGGGATGTGTGATATCCTTCTAATAAGAAGATTCTTCACATACCTCTTATGTGAGTGTAGAGGATCACCTTACTTCAGCAATTCTGCATCAATAAATGCTTTTAGGAGATTTCAGTGGATTTCCAACAGAAAAACTGTTTTTTTCCAACAGAGAAGCTGAAACTCAACAATGCCATGCTTTCTGCCAGGTGGGCTCCCCTCCCCAGATAACAATACTTCAAGAAAGGAAGAGGCATGTCTCAGTCACTAGTCTCTTGTTCAGCTGATAACTTGGGGTGAAGGATAATATCTTACTAACTCCAACAGGTAAAAAGCACAATGGGAGGAGATGAGGTCAGTTCTTCTCTCCACAGAGCACCAGGAATGTGCCAGCCTTATTCTGTAACTATACTCAGCTTACTTGTTGGACAGGAATTATGCTGCAAATTGCATATTATTAACTAAAAACATCCTCTGTTCTCATTGCAGATGCTTCATGAAAGTTTCAAGATCCATTCTTTTAGAATCAACTAGAAAGGAACAAGAAAGCTGAGCCCTGAACCTCTCTGCATGCTGCTGCACAGTGAAGTCTTCAGACTGCCTGCCTTATTTGCACATGAGCTTCATGATTTGGCTGGGTTCATTAAGACCAAGAGGATTCATCCAATTTCAAATTTAGGGTCTACTTACTTTTGGTTATATCAAAGTAAATCCAGAATAACTGAGTTGGTGTTAGCAGCTTTACTCCAGATCTAAAGTAATCAGGAGCCCTAATCCATTTCTTACAGATGCTCATCAGAGCTTACCTGCTGGCTGGCTATACCAATTGGTGAGGAGCTAAAGAAGAATCCCCCTAAAGGGATTTATCTGCTGATAAATCCCATAATAATACAGGACAGGTTTAAAAAATGCAGCCATGAACCTTTGCAGGTCAATAGGAAAACTTACTTCAGTTAACCAGAATTTCACCTTATACAGAGATGATTTCTCAGGATGAGAACTAAAAGTCATACTTACTACTCCTTTTTACCGTGCTATCAAACTGTGGCTACCTTTCAAATGCACCAAATGCAACAGCAAAAGAAAAAAAAAAAAAAACAAAACAAAAAGCAGTCATAAATCCATGAGTTTATAGGAAGGTATAGGAAGGTTGGATGTTTTTTTGTGAGGAAGAGTAGTTTTAGATGACAGGTTTAAAAGTCTGGGATAGGCTTCCCTGATTTTAATAGCATATTGATCTAGGAGTTCATGTGCGCCATGACATTACTTCTGTGAGAGGTATTAAATTTAAAACCAGCCTGACAATAGTTTCCTGTGATACCTAGAAAAAGGTTTGGTAATGTTTTAGAAACAGCTAGTACTGATGTTAGTCCACTGGGCTGAAGGAACAAATAACGTATTCATATTAATGCGTGAGCACAGCCAGAAGATGCATGTATGTTAGTGCTACCCCATGAGCACACATTGTAAATATTTGCAGAGACTAAAATATACTTGGCTGTCACTTTTTGTTATACTGCTGATTTGACTTTAGCCAGTATTAGATTTCCTTTGGTTTACGATTTACTGGTTAACATGGCTACTGACCACACTCTACTGGAACGATATCGTATGCTTGCATACATCACTCTAATCATATTTTTGAATTACCCTAAAGAAAATTTATGCGTTTTGTCACTCTGAGGAGCAGCTTTAGAAGCTCAAAGGTAGGTTTACATTCTCTGCAAAAAGCTCTGAAAAACTCTTTGGAAGTTTACGGGAAGCACAGGAGGGTGAGAAGCGTGGAGCTGGGGTGCTGGCACCATGTGTTGCCTTAGGCAGGTCTACTATGGTACCTGCCAGGTGGGTTAACAGCCTCACCTTTAGTAAGCCGACATCTGAAGACAATGGGTTCTGCAAAAGCACAAAGTACTGGCATTGTTAGTTTTGCAAGGGTGAAAAGGTTAGAAAGGAATTTGCTCTCATAAACAAATCATGAGCCAGTAGCTTTCCTTTAATAATTTAATGCTTTTTTCTGTAGCAGAGGAAGCAGTGTTTTCTGTTCCCTCAGATGCAGTGTGTGTGAACAAGCACCTGAACCCAGCAAACACGGGGCCTGCGTGCTGCGCTCTGTGTTTCCAAGCAGAAGGCAGCAGGGTGCTATGAAGGTCTGCCACTTTCCTCCTCAGCAGAGCTGTTCCAGCCTGGGTGGCAGCACGAGCTGCTGCACTGCCTTACATACATGTCATTTGTTAACATGCAATGAACATCTGGAAGCAACCTTGATCCCATCTGAGTTTTAAACCACTTTATTAAGCAGCACCATGGCAAAAATTGCTTCTATGCTCCTCCAAACCTGTTATCATCCATACTATTGTATCAGACACTATAGGGTACATTATTATTTAGGAAGGAATTTCAAGGGGACAGCTAATTACTGGGCAACAAAATCACCTAAGACTACAGAAAAATCAGGTGTTATTAAATGAAAAAAAGCCCATGAAACAAGCCAATCCCCCCTTATCCCAAAAGAAAACATGTCTGTGCCTCCAAGTGCTGGACATGCTTGGTGGCAATGGTTTGATTTTATGTAAGTCTTAAAAGATCAGTTTGTTCAAAAACTTCCCTGGCTTCCTGCCACGACACCTGCCTACCTCCTTGAAAGCTCCCCTGATGGGCCGCTGGCTTGCTCAAGGCTTCCAGGTCTGTGTGGGCTTGGAGATAAAGCTGCTTTTAAGGACTCAACAGTTTCAAGAATATATAGCTCCAGAATAGCTTCCCCATGGGAACGACTCTGAAGCAAGGCTCCCCTGCCTGATTAGCATTTCAGAACCATGGAACTCATTCCTTGCAGGAACACCACCAGATCCTGAGCTGCTGGAACAGCTTGTCAGGCAGCACACATCTCCAGCAGCACCACCACCTGCCTGAGGTTGGCAGGGACTGTTCTCCAACCATTCCTCTTCCCACAACCATGGCCTCTGTGGCTTTGCTTTGCTCTTTTTCACTCTTTGGTCTGTGTGTGCCCTACACAGTCAGGGAAACCAGCAGAATCAGAGCGCACAGAAGCCTGGATGTCTTTTTAAGGTGCATTTGTGGGCAGAATGGGAGCTTTTCATGACTGAGACAAGCAAAATACCTTGAGATTGGGCAACACGATGTGCACACCTTGCCTTACCTTTTGCTGATTACATGACTAGAGCATCAGACATTCTTCCAAGCACTAAAAGCATGAGCACTGTGCTTGCACAACTACTGCCTGAGGGTGGGCAGGCTCCTTTGTGGTTCCCTGCATCCTAACATGCCAGTGGAGCAACACAAGGCTGCTGTAAATCCCAACATAAGGGGTTTAATAGGAAGGCAAAACAAAACAGCAAAGGAAATGGGGCAGTTGTAAGTTTTTCAATTACTCAAGAAGAAAACAGATTATATGGGGAAATTAAACACTCCAGCAGTAATTCACAAAACCACCCTGCTTTGAGACTGTAGTTTAACCTTTCTGAAAATGAGCTCCTTGGGCTTCCTGCCATCAGGAAGTTGAGCTTGGGCTCAACTGGTTGCCCCACACTGACAGATCAGCTGCACATTTATTTCTATCAGCTTTTCAGAGGGTGGTGCTGCCGGGTATTAAAAGGAGCAGCCCAAAACACTGTCAAAAGCATCCAGTGAAATGCAGTAAAAAAATGTATCTTTCCTTTAAGCTAAGCTAATTAATGCTCTTAAACCAGCCTGTTAAAAAAAAAAAATCTTCTGATTAAATCACTTCTTAAGAACAACAAGCAAAAGGGTACAGAAGAAGGAAGAGATTATACAGTCACTTGAACAGTTGCGATGGGCTGGGGAAGGGGACAGGACACACACAGCAGCTTAACAAATCTGCTAGTCTGCTTGTCTACCAGTCTACTTGTGCAGTATAACAACAGCATCATGAATACCATGCTTTAGTCTCTGAGAACATATGCAATTCACCGCTAATGCTACTGGGTGTTATGTGTCTGTATCATTCATAAAATGAATTCTCTGGTGCAGAGCTGCAAATTTTACTTGGATTTGTTGTAGTTTAACTCCTGAACACATTCTGGGCAATGGGATGAGCCTGTGAGCATGGGCAATGTAATTAAGAATACAATTTTTTAAAGCTCATGCACTGCATTTAGAGCTGGGGTAAACTCTTATGTCTTCATTAGCTTCTGCTGAGCTTCAGTGTTGACACAAGCTGGTGGCATTATAATTTCAAATACTTCTTTAGTCATTTCTACTTATGGCAAAAGCCTGCAGGAAAGCCTGCTGGAGATGGAGCGTGCTGTCAGAAAAGGCAAATTCCTTGCATAGAGATGGGTCTTCATTTCACAAAAATTTTAAGGGCCTTTGGCTAGGATGCAAAAATTGAAAGCATAACTCTCCAAGGCAGTAGGGCAGATGCCTTTTAAAAGGATTCACTCTAAGGAAGCAAATCTGTCTTTAAGTAAGTTGATGAAATAAAGATTGAATTTGAGAGAATAACACCTAAGGAAAAAGAAATTATTCCTGTTCTGTTGGATATACCTCCAGCAGAAGTCAAACTACAGATTAAGTCCATGAATTGATTTCCTATAGAATCCAAATCCTGGACATCACCCTAAGCCTTAATTTGGAAGACGATAATGTCTTCCTGTGTTTGGTGGCTGGCATTAACCCTGAAACCTTTGTAGTCAAGATGACAGCCAACATTTACTTCAACTCATAACCACCTCCTCTTGTCTTTATGAAACAAAAATATATACTCCTCCTTCTTTGTCTGCCACAAAACCCAAACAAGGATAACATAGCGAGAATCCATCTTCCAGGGGTTAATCATACTGATTGTACCTGACAAGATACACGATACTGAACACAGAGAAGAACACATTGAGTCATGCTGGACTCCAATAAAGCATGAGTCAAGGCAGTTCAGTTGCTAAGGCATACTTGCCTGTTGCTATGGCACGTGTACAGTTATGAATGTTTAGCTCTGGTTTATTATTTTTCAAAGACTGGCTTAGTTTGTGTAACAAACTTATCTATTGACTTTTTCCTCCAGATCCTCCTTTTTTCTGAAATGGGTGACATTTATCTCTGTTGTCCAGTCTTGGACTGTTCTACACTTATCTTCTTGCATGCTTTTATGCCTCTGTAGAGAAAAAGATTTAAAATGGTTGAGGAGTAGCCCATGCAGTAATCTGTTTGTATTTGTTAAACTTATCACTTCTGTACAGCAAATAGAGTCCTCTTGAGATGTGCAACTGTTGGCTAAAAAAGCAAATGCCTTAAAAAGTATAAAATTACATATGATCACTGCAGTTTGGCTTATAGGCATTTTCAATAAAATGATTATACAGACCACCAAAAAGATTTTGTGGATTTCCCCGGAGTGGCATTGAACCCCATCTGAATGCAAGTATGCTGCCTCTTGCTAAAAGCTGTAATTTTTCTGAAGCATGAACGCACTCTGAGAAGCAAAGGCCTCATGTGGCTCCTTGTTTACTGTGCCTCATTGTTTCCATATTAAAATGGCTCAGTTTAGAAGCATAATGATTACTTAAAAAATCCCCAGCTAACACTTTTAAGACCTGTATAAACTCAGCCAAACTCACGGCACTCAAGCCTGAGCTATTCTACACTAGGATGTTAACAGTGGTTGCACAAGTCCCCACTATGTGCCCATGCACCTCCAACTTTCCTCCTCAGTGCCCAGATCTGTACAGTTTCTGGCTCTAATGGTTTGTACAGCCCCAGCTGATGGGAACAGGTAGACACTGCTGAAGGTGAGGCACAGACAAGGGCAGACTGTGGACCTGCCATCTCTTACTCAATGGGGCTCTGCCTGGAATCCCTCTCCTCTACCCACCTGCTGATTTCTATAAAATTTATGAGAATAAAAACACCTGTAAAGCTCCTAGTTCTCCACCAGCTATTGCTGATGGCCAGCTAAACTTGTGGTGAGGGGAGGACAAGCGAGGAGGGTCAGCTGCAACCCCTACCCTTGGGAAAGCCCTGTTCTCCTGCTCCTCAACTCCAAGCCAGGCAAGCAGCACACTCTGCAGAGCCAGACCTGCCAGGCTGAGGAAGCACTGCTCAGCAGCCTCACTGATGCATGGCCCCTCATCTGCTCCCCCTCACGCCCCATCTGACAATGCTACACATCAGCAGCTTGCCTGGTTGTGCCCAATGACCTCCAGCATGGCCCAAAAAACCTCAACCTTCCCCTGCCCCAACACCTGAAGCTTCAGCAAGCAGTGCAGTCACACAACACAGCATTTAAAAATACAAATAAAATCACAGGAAATACTGGAAGCTACCAACCACAATATGAACCCTTACACAAGATAGAAAGCCCTAATTATAGTTTCTGAACCCATGAAGTCATCTAATACACATATGTTCCTCAGCACTGCAAGGAGGAAAAAGAAGACACAGAGTACTTATTTCCATCCTCATAAGAAGGAAAGAAAACCAGACTTTGGAAGCTTTTGGGAATTCAGAATTTAGAAAACTCTGCATAAAACTGGAAAAAACAATTCTACTTCAGTTAGAAAAAAAAAAAAGGCAGAACAAAATTATAAGCACTTTGGGTTTAATATAAAAGCAGCATTATTTTTTCATTCCACAGTGCAAGCCTTCATACTCTTGTTATTGATTTTCTGGATTAAAGCTACTTGACATAAATCTGAGAAATACTTGATATTTCTCATAAATGCCCAAACTGAAGAATCTACTTTAGGTGAGGAAGGAAGATGGCACGCTTACTGGCTCATGTGCCACCAAAAAATAACTACTTTAATCAGAAAACAATTTGAGAACAAAATAAGGCTTCCAGCACTGCACACCCTGTACAAAATCAACAGCAGTTAAAAGTACTAGCAATCTTCATTCATAAGTGAAGGACATGGCTGCAACCCTAAATACTTAGCAGGGAGAAAATACTTGAAAAAGAAAATGCCATTTTAGTACAATAATTTCTTAAAATGGAGCTGCACTCTCTAATAAAGAATCTATTGATAACAACAGAAAATAACATTCAAATAATTACAGGAGAAGGATTTGAAAATATTTCAATCCTATTTGGCTAAAAAATTATTTTAAGTATTACATTATTTTGCAGTTCTGTGGTAAACAGCCTTCTTGTTTGCTTGACACAAGACTTCAGAAAGCTTTAGTCAGAGCAGATTTTCTTAAAATAGCTTGAAAATTCAGTTTCCAGGGCAACACATGCAGGTCTTCGTACATTAACATTTCTTTGCACCATTTTTATAGATGCGGTTGCTTGCTAGAATGTCATAAAATACTTTTTAAATACAGCAAACTATTTTGATCACTTTGATCCTTTTATTTTTATTTTTTTTTTGCCTTTGGAAAAAGCTGACTGTCCTTTCTTGTCAGAAGAATCGTATCAATAAAACTGACAAATCGTTTTACTTCAGAGAGGATTTATCCCAGAAATGCCTGCAGTGACACACATGTGTTTAATACATTTCTACCAGCACCTGAATATTTATGTAACATTTCAGGACGCATCCCTTACTCATCATCCCATTTCTTACTTCCTTTTCAGTTTGCAAGTAGGAGACATGACTTAGGGTCTATGGCATATGCTGGGGGTCTGCTGGCTTATACATAAAATCAACCTGAGAGCCTCTTTCACAACAGCAACTTGAAATTTGCTGATGCCCACCTTGCACCCTGAGATCCTCGGTGAGTTTTTCACACCTGCCAATACATACAAGAAGAAATAAAGCTCACAATGCATCTGCCTACTTCTCCATTCTGAAAGGGGCAAAATACCAAATCCCTTAATGATAATTATCATTTCCCCTTCATGACCACTTGAGAGGTGCTCTGCATCACTGCAGTGATGTTACCAAAACAGGCACCTGAAACCACCAGCAACAGAGTGGATAGGCTTCTTTCATTGTTTTTTGGACCCTTGACATGTGGTGTTACAGTGGAACAGGCAGCATATTAAATAGTTACAACATCAGTACTGTCTTGGGAAAAGAAGACTGAATGACTGTTACCTGCACATTTTACTCCCTGAGCAATAAGGCCCCACATGAAGTTGGCACAGTATTCACACCAGTGTGGGCCTCTGAATGTGTGCACCTGGAAGACAGTAGCAGAAAGAAAAATTACAGAAAATGACCAAACTATTTCACAGACATCAATATCAATGTGTCTGAACAAGGCAGGATTCCTCTTCTTTGAAGGCACCATGTGCAGCCGCTGGAAGCTTCCCTTTATCACTGCAGTAAAGAAAGAAACATGAGATTTAACTGCCAAGACTTGCAAACCTATGGGGAAAGGGACTTCTCCATCCTGAAGCATCCAGAGCAGCAGAACCGTGTCTGCTCCCAGACCATGTGGGGCAGAGGAGCAGTGGTAGGTCACAGCCCTTCTCCAGCCTCTCAGCATCCCTCCATCTGGGCAGGATTTTAGCCACAAGGTGAGGCTTTGGCAGTGACCATGCAGGAGGTCCATCTCTCAACTTGAAATGTCTTCTGCTTTGCCCTCTCCTCCCCTCCATAAGGTGCTGTGTGAAACGCATAGGGGGCTGCAAGATTTTACTTCTGGTGGAGGGAGTCCTGCCAGGCAGAAATACCACTGCAATACAGGAACACTGCAACCATACTTAGGGATTTTCCAGTTTAGAGTAAGTCTAAAAGGAAATGAATACTCTTCAGACTAATGTTACAGACTGAAAAACCAGATGAGAAATGGAGAGAAGAATCCACTAAACCAAGAAAAAATATAAAGCTGAAGAAAAAAACCAATGTTTTATTCAATCCCAGCTCACACAGTTGTTACAAATCCTGCAGCCACCATTAGCTGTTTCAGATTTTATTCTGATAGAGCTTCTGCGGTAGGAAACCACAGGATTCTTTACAGAGAAAATCATTACTTCCTTAGCCAGCATAAAAGGCTTCAAGCCTCCATTCAGAATGGACAGGCTGACACAAAAAATCAGTAACCAGAGATCATGAAGAAAGGAAATTTTCAGTGAAATGTAGTAAAAAATGCTTCAGGCTTAAGTCACTCGGTTCTCCAGAGTTACTGAGTGGGTATCAGAACAGGCAGTAACCTCAGGCACGTGCACTGCCTGGTCAGATAAGTACAGCGCTGAAGAGAGAAGGAGCCGGTGGAAATGTGAATACTTGACATCCACAGAGAGCTCTGCTTATAAACAGCAAAACACAAAGTGGCCTGACTGAGGGGGAGAACATCCCCTGCACTGCTGATTTAAGTAGCAGCTGGATCCCTGCTCACACTTACCTCGAACAAGTGACAACCCAAAGCAGCACCCAGACCACATTTCAGTTTTGGCTATGGGAAGAAGGTCTGCAGCCTCCTGAGCATTTGCTGCTCATGAAGCAAGAGTAAGGTAGAGTAAGTCTGGAAAGTGACTCTTGAATTCACCAGTAATTCACATGTGTGGCTGTGCTGACCTAGCCCTATATTCACCACCGGCCCCGTGCTGCTGAGCATCCCTGGTGCAAAGTTCTCCCCACACTGCACTGGCAGCCTGCCTCCAGCAGCACAAGCTGCTGTCTGCACCTACTTCTGAAGCCGTGATGTGCTCCACCAGCCCCTTCTCCCTCCAGCTGACTTCTACAGAGCAAATGATGACAAGACTGTCAGCAGCTGTAATCTCTATGTTCTGTTCCTCTCGCCACAAAGAGATTTTTCACACCTTCTTCTCAATTACCCACCTGCGCTACCCACATGCTCTTGGCTTTCTTCCTCAGCCTCGTGGTTTTTCTCGCAGGTCTTTGGCAGTGTTCTCTTACCAGAATAATCACATTCTAGTACCCTCAAGAAAAACACTGTGTTTTAATGCCTGCAGGACTAACAGAACTTTTTCCAGGGAATAGTCAGAGGAACATTCCCCACAAAAAACACCTATTTAAAATATTTCTCAAAATTCCTCCCAATGAAAAATGAAACAAAAATGAGAGCTCAAAAGTTTGAGCAATAAACAGTATTTTTTCAGAATACTTTCAGTTTTATAACAGGTTATTTTTTTGCAAGTTTTTTGGGTTTTATTGGTTTTTTTTTTAGTATTTCTGATTGTAAAGGAGCGCGGGGTTTCCTAGTTCTTTGAAAGGCTGACATTTTAACTTGTTACCTTAGGCAGAACAAGAGCAAATTCTGACACATTAACATTCTTGCCAAATAAAACCCGTATCATCCTGCGCCTCTCGCTTTGCTGATTTTAATTCATCAAATTCACTTTAACATACCACTTTTAATGGTTTCCATGGTGCTCGGGGGAGGGGAGACAAAGGGCAGCAATGAGGGTAGATCATAACAGGAGGGGTGGTCGTGAGGGGACATCACACGGAGAACGGAGACTGTGAGAGGAGATCATGAAGAGGGAGGGGCGGCCATGAAGATCATGAAGGGAAAGAAGGGGTGGCCATTAGGGTAGACTATGAGGGGAGAGGAAGGGGCAGCCATGAGGGAAGATCATGAGGTGAGGGGAGAGGAGGGGCGGCTATGAGGGGAAATCATGAGCAGAAGAGGGGTGGCCATAAGGGAAGACCATGAAGGGAAAGAAGGGGGTAGCCATAAGGGGAGATTGTGAGGGAGCAGAGGGGTGGCCACGAGGGGTGATCATGGTCATGGGTCAGGGTTAAAGGGAGAACAGTGATGGGAGACATTACTGTGGGCACCTGTTACAGACCGTCTGACCAAGAGGAATCTGTGGATGAAACACTCTACAGACAGATAGGAACAGCCTCAAGGTCACAGGCGCTTGCTCTTATGGGGGACTTCAACATCCCTGGTATCTGTTGACGGTTCGGACTGGTACAAGCAACCCAGGAGGTTCCTCGATTGTGAAGACAACTTCCTTCTGCAAGTAATAGAGGAGCCGATGAGGAGAGGTTTTATGCATGTTGTGCTCACCAAGAGGGAAGGGCTGGTTGGAAATGTGACGCTCCAGGGCAGCCTTGATTGCAACGATCATGAAATGGTCGAGTTTGAGATCCTCAGGACAGTGAGAAGAGCATGCTGCAAGCTCACTGCCCTGGACTCCAAGAGAGAAGACTTTGGCCTCTTCAGGAACCTGCACAGTAAGATTCCATGAGATATAGCTCAGGAGTGCTGTATCCCAACTAGAAGGAAGTACTACAGGAGGGCCAGGAGACCTCCTTGGATACATAAGGAGCTGCTGAGGAAACTTTGAAGGAAAAAAGAGGCTTATAAAAGGTGGAAGAAAGGACAAGCGGCCTGGGAAGAATATAGGGATGTTGTGAGGGAAGCTAGGGACAGGTTAGGAAAGCCCAGTTAGAATTAAACTTGGCTAGGGATGTGAAAGATAACAGGAAAGGATTCTATGGGTACATTGCAAATAAAAGGCAGACTAGGACAAGTGGGTCCCCTTCGGAAGCTATCGGGAGAACTGGCTACTCTGGATTTGAAGAAGGCTGAGGTTCTTAATGACTTCTTTGCCTCAGTCTTCACCAGCACATGTTCTGACCACACCACCCGAGTCTTGGAAGGCAGATGCAGGGACTGTGAGAATGAAGACCTTAGGTCCTTTGTAGGAGAGGATATGGTTTGAGACCATCTTAGGAACCTGAATGTATGCAAGTCCATAGGACCTGATGAAATCCATCCGCGGGTCCTGAAGGAGCTGGCAGATGAAGTTGCTAAGCCACTGTCCA
>JASSUY010014253.1:2654-20861 GCA_032466535.1 Forpus xanthops | reverse complement strand
AGCATTCACAACTTCCCTGGGCAACACATTCCAGTGCCTCACCACCCTTACAGGAAAGGATTTCTTCCTCAGATCCAGTCTAAATTTCCCCTGTTTAAGTTTGAAACCATTACCCCTTGTCCTCTCATTACAGTCCCTCATGAAGAGCCCCCCCAGCATCCCTATAGGTCCCCTTCAGATATTAGAAGGCTTAACTTAAGCAGGTGATAACTGCTCATAGATAATGTACTGTAATGATATAACACATCTATACCGGTCCTGTCAAGCACAATAGATTGTAGAGGAGCATTTTAACAAAGTCAGACTTGTTGAACCACATCAGGGAATTTGATGTTCTGTTATTTGACTCTGCACTTAATCATAATCTTCAAAAATTCTTGTTACACATCATTACTACTACAGAAGATTCAAAAAGAATAAATGAGGAACATTTAGAAAGATAAACACTTTCTAAAGGTATTGCAAATGCAAAGCTTAGCCCCTGTTTCATGAAGGTTCTAGAAGAGATAAGTTTGATATACTTTTTATTTGATTTCTGAGAATTCATGTTATTGCAAGGCTGTCTCTTCAGGGTTTTTTTTCAGTTGCTATGAGAACAGCAGCTCCTTTCTAGGTAAAAACAGAGATTTTTTCAAAAACTTTGCTACATTACACAATACGATGCTCTAAGAAAAAAAACAATAACCTAATGCCATACATCATGAAATGGGACTCAAGAAATAACTCATAACCTGGTCTCAATAAGGATTTTGTTCCAATAAGGAAAGTCGTGAGGAAGCTGTGCTAAGGGACAAGACTATCCTGCTAACACACTGGGAAAACCAGGCAAAACGCCACAAACACTTAATTCTCTTTATCTGTCATCTTTTCTGCTTTGTGTTAACTAAGTTAATGTGTACATCATAGAGCAATAATAAGCTGCATAGTCACAGCTATCATGTCTACAGTGCTCACAACACTTCCAAGCTTCTCTTTTTATAGGGGCTTTCTTTTTCCTGCTACGCATTCCCAAAGGTAGTCATGGATGTATGACAAAGCCAGTCAGTTCTAACCCTATAAAAAAAGAAACCAAGAGACTAATGAGTTTTATTTCTTGCTACTTTATCTGGTGATTTAGTATTTTTGCTCTTTCTTTCTATTTTTTAGCAGCATCTGTTTGGAAACAACTACAGCTTAAAGCTATCTCTGCTATATCCAACTTTCTGACAATTAGGGTTCTAGCTAAATCTAGCTTGCTCAATTTGCATAAAAAAAAGCCCCTCCAACAGCCTTGCAGGGTGGATAGAGTCCAAAAGGACACACTACCTTCATTATTTTTATTGACAATTGAGGAAACCTAGACTAAGCACCCCATTACTAGCTGTCCAGCAATAAGGATGAATCTCATCCTTGCATTTCTTTTTCTTAAGTGTAAGCTGAGTTTCCCCACATAATGATATGACTTTCGGAGATGCAGCATTAAGAATGACAATATCTCAAGCTTTGGCAATACCAATTTAGTACCTTGTCATACCTGATAAATAACCTGGTTATGTTTTTCAGGAACGATAATTGGTTGTGAAATGTGTCACCATGGGTTCCATCCTACTTCCAAAGTTGACATAAGTATATATTGCTTTTCCTTGTAGCTGAAATACACCAGCTCTTCACGTTCCTTATCCTGACCATCCAACAGCAAGGATAGTTTCAGATTTCAGTGTGGGTGTAGAATCTGCCTTCAAAGACACAGGATGAGGGCAAGGCAGATGAGTATCTAACTTCACCCAATCATTACATACAATAATTGCTCAAAATTGACCCTCTCCATCTCCGTATTTTCTCCAAGTGGTACATTCCTTAGTAGATTTATGTGTGGTTTTAAGCTTTTGGGAACAGACTTCCCACAGGCTATAAAATTTAATTAATCAAATAAAATTTTCAACTGCTGGAATTTATAAATCACAAAATAAAATACGAAGGTAACTTAAAAACGTGTATAGAGCTAGATACAAACTTCATCTAGGCTAATTCCTTATCTCTGATACTGGCCAGTGGCAGATCCTTAGGGAAGATGCATAACTAAGATGTGTATAGTAAATTCTTTTCCTTGACAAATCTTTCCAGTGGGCAGTGGTATAAGAGCTTGCCACTGCAGTTAATAGCTCTGAACTGATATATATTCGTTGAAAAACTCTAGTCAGTTTTTGAGCACATTAATTCAAATTTCCACAACTTTCTGGGGCAACTTAATTGCACTCCATATGAAAAAGCAGTTCTCTTTGTTTTAAACTGCTTGCCTGTTAATTGAACTTTGTGTCCCCTATTTTATGTATTTCAAGACAGGAAGAATAATGATTTCTTATGCTGTTTTGAAGTGTCATTTTTTGCTTTCTACATCTCTGATTGTGTCCTTCCCAGTTGTTGCCAAGGTAAAGAGATTATTTTATAGGGTTCTTCCTTATTGCAGAAGTTGTTCCACCCTTTTGGCCATCTTTGTGTGGCTTTTTATCCCCTCTGTCTGAGGGGAATTATCTATTCTGAGATAACATAGCTCTCAGGTGAGTGATTTGGATCTCCATTCCCATCCTAACCATCCCTAAGATCCTTTTTGCCTCTAAACACCTTCTAAGTTCTACACCAGTCTGCAGTGTCTCCAAGATCCCTGCTCAGAGAGGCAATAATGAATGTAAAGCCTTTCACTGAGGATGGATATTTATGGTTGCTTCTTTCCACGTGGTTTACTTTGTGTTTACCAATGCTTAATTTCATTTGCTGTTCCCTCTTCCAGCCACCCATGTCATAATTTAAATGAAAACATTATCCAAAGGAGTGACACACTGTCCTTACACTGCCTCTTCCAGCATCCACTGAGATCAGCAGAGACAATGAGATGGGCTTGCCGATGGACGCAGATGGTATTAGGTTGTCAGAGGTTTTACATTTTCAAAGGGGAAAACCACTTCTGAAATAGAAATGTTTTCCAACTGTGTTCAGCAGCTGAGCCGCACATACTGGAGATTAGAAAAGGGTTGTCTTACCCACAGAAAGACTGGATGGCAACACCACAAGAAAAGGAAGTGGTACCATAACAGTTATTCAGATGCATTTTAATCCAAATTGGATGGGACTGTGGGGGAGGAAATGCTTAAAGCCACAGAAATAGAATTTTTCCTCTCTTGCTTCAGTGTAATTTAAAACATCAAACCATTTTTAATGAGTTTTAGTGAAACCAAGTCTTGGCTGTGACCTTCTATGCCAAAATTTAGCCTGAAGAAAATTTCCAAAGCTGATTTATAAGTCCTATAAGACAGGGAGTTTGATGGTGGGAGCAGAGAGCTGCAGACACCCATAGGATATACACTTACAGCCTTATTTTTAGCTTTTTGTCTGCAGAAAGGCTCTGTTAGGTGCATTTACCTTATATCCCAGTGCTGAAATCCCACATGAAATTTTGTCCTTATAAAATAATGGCTTTTGTTAGAATCAAAGAGAAAAACAGATGAAATAAGGCATACAAAAGGTAGCACGTGCCACCATCTTCAGCAGAGGCACCTCATTTACAGTAACAAACAGCAAAAAAGGCCACTAAACTCTTTATGTGGAAGGAGAGCTTCTAGTTTTCTGTTGAACAAGTAATTTCTGCATCCATTTTTCATTCTAATATAAGGCTGAATAAGGTCTTCAAGGTACAGACTTTCCTACCATCAATACGGCCAGGGCTAGCCCCGGTGAATGTCGTGTAGCATCTCTAGGAGATGCAAATAATTAGTAATGACTAAGTTGGATCAGTCATTTTTTCCTTGACAGTTAGTAATAATAAGATTTTGCAACCATCAGGTCTGTCTAATGCTGCCTTATCGATTTCCCTGTCAACAGTTCATCCGCTTGGGACCTTTTGTGCCAAAATGTAATTTGAGTTAAAGGTAAGGTCCATTATCTCATAGCCTCTGGCATTCTGCCTTGTAGAGGTCAAGGGCACAGGTACATCACATCTCACCAGCTATGGATTACCCATCTGATCTATTCACTATTCTGCACCATTCCTCACCAGCTTTCCCAGCACCTTCATCTCCCCTCAGCGGTGTGGCTTCCTATGAGATACCTACAGGTGCATATTTTCTCATCTAAGTAGTCCTCTTGGTTCCTGAATTTATTAGCTCTTTCAGATCATACTAGTCAGCAGGATGTATAATTCCTTGATAAATTTCATCCACTACCTTCTCAGCACATATATTTCCTCTCCTTAGCCTTAGCTTTCTTGTAATTATTTCTCCTCCCAACCCTATAGACATCGATAGAATTCACATAAACTGAGGCAAAATACTTATAACAAACCAAGTTATAAAGTTAGGAAAAAAAGTTGTGTCAGAAAAGGAATTTTGGTGGGATTCCTTTTTCTTCTAAGTTTTGACTTTCATGTAGTGTTGGTGTCTACGTTTGAATTGGACAATTGTGGCTCTCACAGGAGTCCACAGCACAGACCACCACAGCATGTACTTCAGGTATCTACTTGTGATGAAATAAACTGTATACTATAGGAGTATTTCTTTCCCTCTCTTGTCTGTAAAGCAGTGCTCAACAGCTATCTCAGCGTAAACTACCCATCCTGTAAATGCCTTAAGCCAGATGAGCTATCTTTGTCCTTCATTCTTTTCCCTAGACACAGTATATGAAGAGGTGGACACAATGCTGTGACTCTGTCCTGCACTGACCTTGATGAAGGCAGATCTTTAACTAAAAGCTGCTGTCTTGTCTAATTAGTTAATAACAAGCAGAGTTTATCAACTTTCTTTGTAAAGATTCCATTGACTTCATGCAAATGTTGCATGCACAGACTTCCTGGCAAAGCACAGACTTTCATCCTTAAAATCTAGTTTAAAGCAACAATTATTGTGGTTGTGCTGAGTAAAACAGAGCAGAAAGTTCAACAGTGCTGATCACAAAGAGCATTCCACATCCATCACTAATGTGTTAGGTAAAGTACATGATTTCTTTAGGAAAATTTAAATGTTCTGCCCTGGGAACAGTACAAAAATATTTCTACTCTGCACAGAGTAGAACCAGCGCAAGTTGCTCTAGCTCCTAAAGAAAACATATACTCTGCCTAGCACATTGGTGATGAATGTGGTGGCTGTGGCAAGGCTATTTTGTGATTCTGTTGTTTCCTTTAGGTACTTTCTACATCTTGTATTTCATTTCCAAAATAAGTAGATGTGAGGCTGGAGATAGGGAGAATATTCCTAGCTCCATTACTGACTTGCTTCAGTAAATTAAGAGGTCTCTTCAGGGCTTTTGCCCTGTAAAACAGTTTGGGACTTAAGGGTACATTAGCACAATATTCAGTGCAAAGTCAACAGCTCAAAACAATCAGTCCTGATGCTGGTCATCATAATGCAAACCGCAAGGATTATCACTAGCCAGATAGTGATAGACTGGCTGTCTATCTTAGTCTTATAAGTCTTATAAGTCTATAGACCTACAGATTATAAGACTTATAGACTTATCGACTAGAAGACTTATATTCTTATAGACTGTGAAAATACCTAGGCTGTCTAAATGTATTCCGTAGTTTTCCTGTCCACTTGGGAAACAAAGGAGAGAAAGGGAGAAGAAAGCAAAAGTGCTTCAAAGAGCTGGTCCCCTTGACTAAGAGCACCAAGATCTTAAAGCATGCTGTACAACCTGGTTACAGCTCCCAAATTAAGAGGGATCAAAACTGCAGCTTCACCAGCTCTTCTTTACAATAAAGCTAATCACATTAACCACTTCACAAGAATAAATCTTTCATTTCCATTTCACTTTGATTTTTCTCTTTTCATTTTTATCTTTAATGCATAATAGTTGGAATATGAATTTTTAGGTACAAGGAGCACAAGATGGCTACAAAAGGCATGGCTGGGATAAGATTGCATGGTGGAAGCCCTGAAAAGGTCACCTTATAAAGTAGGCTTAAAATTTGACCTCCTTTTAATTAATTTGCTTAAGGATGCAAATCAGCTTCTACAGTGCCTTGGCTTACAATAAGTTTGTTTTCTTTCAAAGTTTCCCTCTTTGTCACTTTGTGGGAAATACTAAAAGAGAAAGAAAAAGAAAGTATAAGCAGGAAAATACTTCATTTTTCAGGGCTATGAGTTTTGTCATTGCAGAGAAGGAAGAAGTATGGTCTGATATTTCCTGAACCCCTCAATAAAAGCTGATGATAATGTCAAGAAAGAAATTTCATTCAAAGGCAACAAGGCCAAGAATCCAAAGACACAAAAAGTGCAATCCTATCCTTAACATTTTAATTCAGAGATCTAAGCCTGAGTCTGTACAGGCTTGCACACTAAGACCTCTGATGAGGGAAGTTCGTATGTCTCCAAAGATCATCTACTGATAGACTCATGTTTAGTCCTTGCTACCTAATTTGCAATGTTTCATGTAGGTGTGTGTAGTTTTCTTATTCTGTATGAACCAGGCCGCTATTTTTTGGTAGACTAACTGTGGAGAAAAAGATTAAGACAAACGTAATTATGCAGGGATGTGCTTTGCATTTAAGGCAAGTTTTTCTTCTCCCCATCAAATATTCAACAAATATTACTGCATTAATTACTCCAACAGGTAGCAGCTCAGTTCCCAAACCCATGTAATACCTTGTTTTCCTCTCAAAGAGTGGGGGAGAAGAAGGAAATAAAAATTACTCTCAAAAAAGCAGCATATGAATTCCCAAGCTCTTCAAATGTTTTCAGCTTCTGGTATGCACAGTGCATCAATTCAGTTTGTTGTCCCCTGAAGGAAGCTATTTCTTCATGGCAATATTAATCAGGGCTTTCTCTATTGTTTTCCCACCCCTTCTCTTCCAAAATCATTTTTTCCCAAGCCCCTTCATTTTAAAGGCATTAAACAAAATTTAACTTAAATAGTCACATTATACCATCAGTTTCTTACTGCGGTTTCATGCAAATGAATACCCGAGGAAAACTGTGCCTGATTTAAGGAGGCTCATTTGAAGTACAGTTTTTAGCTTGGGTAGAGGCCTGTAGGCCTGCATGAAAGAGACACTGGTCTTTATTTTTCCTTTTTTATGTTCTTTTGCCCTTTTGTTGGGGTTTTTCTTTGTTCCTGTTGCTGTTGCTGCAACTGTTTCTATAGCTGCAATCGCAGACCAGGGCCAGAAATTTGCTGCCTGGAAAATTAGAATGTACAGCTTTCTGTAGAAGGAGCTGAAGTTTTCGGATAGATGTGAAGAACTCAGGTTCTGTGATTTGCCTGGGTGCCCGCCTATAGCTTTTTCTGTCCTTGTTATGAATACAAAGGTTTAACACGCTGTGTGCTGTTTGACTCCCTTGCACAAAGGCGGGAGGATTTGCAAAGCCTTTGTCACTGCCATAAGTCAAGGGTGATTTCAATGAGGACTATTAGGCTACAAAGCAATCTTTCCATCAGAGACTTCAGGCATATCATGGCATGAGGCAAGGAGAAGGACTTTGGTTGCACTGCTCAAGGAAATTAGAAATGCCCTGCATAAAGTCAACTTCCAAAGTGGTAGTGCAGGAGTGCACTTTGTTTCTCCCCTCGGGATATTTGGCAGAGTTAGAGTCAAACAAGTCTCCTCTCCTGTAATAATAGAAAATTCAAGACCATAATAATTTTCAGGCCTGATTGGACAACCTGCTCTATTGGAAGGTGTCCCTGACTATGGCAGAAGTGTTGGAACTAGGTCATCTTTAAGATTCCTTCCAACCCAAATCATTTTATGACTCAATGATTCTATAAAATTTGGGCATCTCTTTAGTATGGGCCATACCCCCAAACCAATATAATAAGTATTTCTATTTTGCAAATGAGAAAACTGAGACACAAAGCACTTAAGTGATACGGTCTGATCCTTGTCATGGGGTAAAATTTGGAGACTGCTCCATTGCTGCTCCATTTTCCCATAAGAAAGAAAATAAAGGCTGTATTATCTGTTACTTAAAAGAATAGAGAACCAAATACAACATTGTAAAAAAGCATACATTTTGTTTCTTTAGTTATTTAAAGAACTAGTTAAAAATAAATGCAAATATCCATATTTTTTAGGAGTCCTAAAATTACTGGTAGGCATTAATATGAACAGTTGAAATGGGTCTACGTTCTGCTGTAAGGAACTCGACATGGAAATAGCTCTAAAACTACAGAAATAAAGCACAGGCAGCACAAATTCCTACGCGTATAAGAGCAACAATGTGCTATGCAATGTGGCCACGTGTGTTTGACAGTGTAAGAATAATAACAGGTCTCTCTGCCTGGAGAAATGCAATATGACTCAGGTATGAGGCAAAGGTTCACTGCTAGGATACGATAGAGCTGTCACCTTTTAATATGTGATGCCAAAGAAGAGGAAAAGGAAGATTCATAGCTCCCTTCTCAGCCAATTTTAATTAGACTGGGGGAGGAGAAGGTGGGCTGTGGAGGTGGAGCTACCATATGCTGGTGATAACTGAACGTACACAGTCAAATACAATAAAACATTGCTATGCTGTGCCTAGGTCTATCTGCTGCCTTTTTCCCAGTATACATTTAATTAGGAGGTGTGGGGGGTAGAGAACAGTGCAAGCAGTATCTCTATCAGTAGTCCTAGACCAGCTGTCTTAACTGGAAATCTTGGACATTTACCCAATACATATACTATTTTTAACTAAGAGGTTCCCATTCTTGCAAAAGCAGGTTTGTGCAGGCTCTCATACAAATAATCTAATTGATTTCAGGGGGGCTGCTTTCACTGCTAGCATTGAACATCTGCTTAGTGCTTGAAGGAGCAGCACCCTCATCTACTTTTCCAAATAAACCTCATGACGCAGAAAGCAATAACTGGCAGACAATAACTGTGTAAAATTAATTCACCCCATATATGTTTACAAGGCTAAGAAAGAAAACTAATAGAGAGAGAAAAGTAGTTTTCAAAAAAATCCATGAGAAGTAGTTTCACAAGACATTCATAAACCATCTTACAAGCAGTGCAGGATGTTTTGTCAGGGCATTTTTACCATGCTCATCCCTAGGGCAATCCCAGTATTTGTTGAAGGTAACAGGAGAATTGGCAGAATGGTCCTGCAGTTAAGGTGCTGAGCTGTGATTCAAGCCTTGCTCCCATCCTATATCTAAAAAACCGAACATCCTTTGTAACCTGGGACTTACTTTTCCATTGCCTGCAGAAACAACATTCATTAATGTAGCTCTGAATCCCTCAAAGCAGCACCAGCCCCCAGTAATCCAATGCAATACATTGTTGAAGGATGTAAAGATTTCCACTGCTATCTTACACTTGATTCCAAAGAGACCCTTCTCACACAGTGGCCAAAACAGTGCTACAGAAAGTAATAACCCTTGGCTTTCCTCATTTGACAGCAAAGCATTTTGTAAAACATGCTTTATGCTTACTTTCTTTGGTTGATTTATTCATTTATTTGGGTTTATATTCTTTTCCTGGAAGGGCAGAAGTTGAGGACAAGAGGGACAGAAGGCTTGAAGACCCAAAGTGAAAATAAGCAGACTTCTTTTCCAAGTAGGAGCCTTTTGGAAATGTGATATTTTTTTAGTAGGGGCACAAAGAAGCTGATTAAAATAGCATATTTGCAACATGTGCCTTTGGAAAATAACATGCCATAGCTACAACCCAGCCACAAGAGAGTCAAGGTCAAATTGCATGAACAGCATTAACTGTGGCATTTCCTGAATTGTACTTATTTGACTTTATAGCCTAAGCGTTTTTTTCTTCTAGTTATTTTTCTGTTATACATATGAAACACATTTAACCTGCACATTATTCATTAGTACTGGTGTTTAAAAGGAAATGGAATAAAACCATGTGGGTTCTACATGTTTGTGTGGCAAAAAATCACAGGGGAGTCGTCATAATATTTCTTTGGCCTTTTGTTTTAAGGAACTGCAGAGTGAAATATTGCCCTCAGGGCAGAAAAAAAACAGAGTTATCTCAGTGCTACATGAAGAAATTTCAGCCTTTATGCATTGCATTCATAGTCTCAGCAACACTCTATCCCTAGGCAATATTTTACCATGTTTCCCTCCACAGACATGGTTTATAGGCTGGGAGAGAGTGCAGACAGTGTGGTATGTTACGCGTACATGGTGGTTTGTTCTGTATGCATTTGAGGAACTTGAGGTTTGTTCCTAACAATTCAGGCAGCTTTATTTTGTGCTCCCTGAACATATATATATGCAGGAAGGTTTTTCCTAGCAGTTCTAGGCAGAGTGGTGAAAGTGGAGTTTCTCATTATCAAATGATATTGGGGTAAAAGGAAAGAAAAACAATCCATCACTCAACAAAAACACAACAGAAGACATTCAAAGACCTTCCCCTTTCTTTGCATTTTCAGTTCTGGAAGTAAAAATCCATATCCATCCGAAAAATGTCAGTTGAGGCACCCTAGTGAAGGTTTACATGGATGTAATTGTAATCCAAATTCAGTCTACTGCATCATGTTTTACTTCACATTGTGAAGCATATGGTGGAGTAGACTGAAACAGAATTCATTTCACAACCTTAACTAGGTAAGTCACAACTAAACTAAGCTCTGATGTTACAAACTATCTCTGTGAAGTCAGTGAAGATCAACAACCTATTTGTTTCAATAGGAAGCCTTTGGAGACATGTCTTTCTTTCTGTCGATTATGTGGGCAACCAGGAGCCTTAGGTACATCACTTTTGGCTAGATGAAGTAAAGTAAGATGTGGGATCATAGGGTCATAGGAAAATTCAGTTTGGAAGGGCCATCATAAGTCTCTGCTCAAAGCAAGAGCAACTCTGAGGTCAGACTAAGTGTCCAGCCTGGAGACTGTGCAGCCCATATGGAAAGCCTGCTCTCAAAGTCAGTAGAGCTGTCTTCCTTTCCTCAGTTCTCAAGGTTGACTTTTAGTCATGGAAAAAGCTCCTTTTGAAGAAGACCTCAGGGATTTATGTAGTCAAACCTCATTCTCAAAGCAGATGACATCTTTCCAAGGGGACAGAGCACTGCACAGCGTATGTCATTACTTATGATCCCTGATATCAAAGGAAAAGCATTTTCTCCTTTGTCACTCATATGGAAAAGAGTTCTTTGTTGTCACATACATTCATCCTCTGAAAAAAACTGACTTAGATGTTAGATTAATTCATTGAAATGTATGCAAAATTTTTAATCAGATGTTCCAAATAAAGTGTTTAGTTCAGTGGAAGAACAAGGGAAGGATAGGAGTTACAAGATAAGCACGAGTATGACAGGCAATTAGAGGGTGTCAGTGGACTGGGCTGAAGGAGAAGGAAAGAAGAGACTTTGTGAGAAGACTTTCAAGTATCGGGCACTGTTAGTGATCTCGTTTATTGCTTTCACTAATAAACTTGGCAAAATTAGGAATACACTAATTATACTGATGACAAACTGGGAGACATCACTGACACAGAGAAGTGCAATCCACTGAAATAATTAAATGGGAAGTGAAATAACAGAAATGGAATGAGATTTAATACATTGAAGTTGTAAGGTCATACACTTGAAGGCTAGGAACAATTAATCTAGTAAAGCTTCAAGCTTTGAAGTGCAGTTGCCAGGAAAATATAACATTGTACAGAGTGCGGCTGCGAGCCAGCAACATGGTATGGCCATTGAAAAGACAAATGTGATTCAAGGGGTATCAGGTTGAATGCTTCAAATAGATATCAGGAAGCATTAATTGTTTTTTCCAAAGCAGTCTTTTCTTTTTTACATGTACAGTTTTATCCACTTCTGTGCAATAAAGATGTTAAACTTATAATATTACACTCTTCTTTAGCAGAAGGAGGAAATTAAAATGAGATGCTAGTGAGAAAGAGAGATTCCACTTTGATTCGTGATGCATTCTGAGACTAAAGAAGACTGGGAGTAGGGGGAAGCAGACAGAAAAGCTTTAAACTTCTGAA
Source organism: Forpus xanthops (assembly GCA_032466535.1). Taxonomy (NCBI): domain Eukaryota; kingdom Metazoa; phylum Chordata; class Aves; order Psittaciformes; family Psittacidae; genus Forpus; species Forpus xanthops. The sequence continues at coordinate 8,965 of JASSUY010014253.1, read as the reverse complement.
GGACTGGAGCAGCAAAGAAATCATGTTCTAAATTGCACATCATCAGTGCTTCCCTCTTTAACATTGTTAGAGATGTTGTATAGGCAATCAGTATTCTAACAGAAAAAGCCCACACCTTTTTTTCTTAGAAGAGAGTGTTTTCTTCTTCTAGCTCATCTGATGTTAAGAGAGATCTCAAGTCAGTATGGCAAACATGGACATAGTCTTTCCTCAGCAGCAACAGAGAGTCACAGAATGATTTGGATTGGAAAAGACTTTAAAGATCATCTAGTTCCAGCTCCCAGCCAAAGGCAGGGGTGGTGATTCACCTCTAAAACCATGGGATCTGCAATCTGGCACATGCAGATAGCGCATGCTTTCAGCTGGCTTGCACTAGTCAGTATGGGTTAAACAGTGAACAGAGAAAACTTCTCCTGATAGCATCATCTAATGCTTCATTTGCCAAAAACATATTGATTGGCTAAAGGAGACACATCCCACAATGTTGAATAGCTTCAGATTATCAAAACCACATATCCAGCTGAGACTTGTGTCTTATTTCTTAGTTAACGCATCAAGATGAGATGGTCTGTGAAATCCTGGAAATTAGTTTCTTTTCTGTTTTCTCATGGGTTTTTTCCCTGTCCTTACTGTGTAAATGAACAAATACAAAAGAGGTCAGGAAAAAGACCTTTTCTAAGATGCTGGTGGTGTCACCGTGCTCAAGATGAGGATTGCACTGGTAGAACATGCGATAAACGTGGCATAAGCCTTCTGGTTGGAATTGCGTGGTTTTAAAATCCAGCTTTGTACACAGAACAGTCCAAGTAGATAATAAGGAAGATGAAGATCAAGACAGGGACTGAAAGCAAATAAGTTACCTGGCCTAAATCTTGCCAGATTCTTAAAGAAGAATCTACCACCATTCTGAGGTTTATTAGACTGCATTTAAACAGGGCCAAGACCAGTGAGGAGGAAAGAATAGTTATCAAAGTCAAAATAAAGTGCTCTGGCATAAGTCTAGATGGAAATATTAATTTCTTTGAAGGGAAAGTAAGTTTCTGCTGATTGCTGCGGTAATTATAGGTATCAAGTCAAGAATATCTTCCCAACAGGACCAGTCTGCTCTGGTACACTCTGCCTTTTATAACTTAGGTCTTTCTTTGACCATTTTCCATTGCAACAGCTTCCACAAGCTCACTGCAATGGTAAGACAAAAGAGAGCAGCTTATTTATCAAAAAACCACATTTTTTATAATCTACGCCTTATTTTTGGGCAAATGTTGAGACCTTTGCCATGAACATATTAGCAAATATCCACCGAAGAGTCCACAAGGATAGGTCTCTTGAGATAACACCCAGAGGGAAGCCTAAGAAAAAAAAGACAAAGCTTAAAGGTTCTAATACCCTTTTTGCTGTGATCTTACATAGGAGTAATTTCATTAAATTCCGGACCCCAACTCCAGGTCTGAATGAAAGCACACTCAGAAAACAGGAATTGAACAGCGTTGTGATGTTGATATGAATACCAAAGCAAAGGGAAGGGGAAAGGAAATTTAAGTCATAGCGAAGGTCACATTTAAGATGGAAAATTACAAACTGGCTGTTGTGATGTACAGTCCATCCTACACATACCCTGATTTTTCTTACTGTTAAATTTTGAATGTGTTGCATAAAGAGATTATGACATTGCAAAGCAACTGGAGATCAAAACAATATTCCTCCCTTTTTCCGGAGGAGCAAAACCCACGTACAGTCCACACAGTAGCGCACGAGGAAACGCACATACCTCAGGAAAGGACAGAGAGCAAAATCCCCAACCGAGCTTTTTCTGTATGTCAAAAAGAATTTCACTGAAATCACAACTAAGTGGAACTGAATACTCTCAACAGCCATCTAAGCACAGAGCAGAACAGCAAGGGGTGGGGGAAAAGAAGAGAGTAACAAGCAGAAAAGCAGACAAATTGAGGATAACAGCACCCGATGCAATAATCATAATGAAAGCAATTGAATTGCACCTTGAAAGGTCACATTTGCTTGCATCCCATGTGGGTCCTGGATGTATTTGTACAGGAAGGCAGATGGCAGGACCCACCCCCTGCATACACACTGCCCTGTCTGCATTGACACTGGCAGTTTCCAAGGGCACTGTCACCTCTGTTACTCCAGAACTCCTGAGGGAATCTCACTATCAGCTACAGCACATGCAGCCCTCCTGTATGGTGCTGTACGTCCCCATACTGCCCTGCCTTCTATAGGTGGTGGCTTAAGCAGACAACTGAGCCCCAAATCCAGACGGTTTTCTACTTTTTAAAGCAGCCACTAGGCTAGGATTTATTGATGAGCACTTTGCAACCAACTGATGGAACAGATTTATGTGAATTGCTAGCAGACATATTAAACATAAATACAGCATTAATCAAATTATGCTGTGGTCTGGAATAGATCACAGCACACAAAAGGACAGATCTGGTAGAGGTCTGACTTATCCCAATGTGAAAAAGGAGCAGTTACTACAGTGATTGCTTCCCCATCACTGAAGTTCATGGCAAAAGTTCAGTACAAATAATAAGTTCAGATTCACAGGAGCAAAGAACTGATGATGCGAAATGATGAGAAGGTGATTGACTACTGTATATTTTCCTCCTTTTTATGTGGGTTCAGACTTCCCCAGTAGCTTTCTGGAAAGCGCAAACTACATGAAGCATTAGGATGTGAACATTTGAGGAGGAAGCATTGCTTTATCAATACACACCAAGACCTGAGTTTCTCTCATTGCACACCCATCCAGAAGTTGCATAAGCACATTAGCCCATTAAGACTTCTGGAGAAGACTAACCATGTAAGATTTAGGAGCTTTATGGCTTCCTGACAAGAGCTGGCCCATATCCAGCCAGATAAGAGCTTGGACAGAGGAGATGGGACTGTTTGATCCTTCATGCAGGCATGACCCTGGTTACCTTTAAATCTGCAATGATGAACCTGACCCCTTCTAAAGAGGAGCAATGGACAGTCCTGTTTGGCCATGTTGCAGCAATTGTAATTCAGCTTATAAAGAGAATGAATGCAGTTGACCAAGCCCTTGCTGTCCAGCAAACAACAGAATTCCTGTCTGGGTTTCAAGCATTAGCTCTAAACAATGAAAATAGCTCAAACTGCAGGTTGTGTATCCAAGCGTGGTTAAAGTCAGGTGGATAGATGTGGAAGTAGTGTCAATAAAAGAAGGATATATTAAAGTTAATAATCATCACAAAGTGAAATGTCAGGGGGAGTTGAGCTCTTCCAGACTGTTCAGCTACTGGAGTAACTTCCAGCATATCATAAGCGTGAAGGGAACAGAACTGCCTGGGTTGGTGATTGAGGGCACCAGCTGAAATGCTTTAATACTAATTGTAGTTAGGGACGATATCAAAAGCACAATAGTACATTTGATGCCCAATCCCATTGCCTTTGCAACAGGATCAGTCCCTTGGAAATCCCCTTTGGCCCTTTCTAAAGCAGTTCATACCTACGAAGCTGAACACTTCACAAAGGAAGGCATTACCCTCCACACACTCTTAGGAGAAACAAGGGACAGAGGCATGGGAGATGCTCTGTGGCACAATAAGAAAACAAATAGGAATTCTAGTCCTCTCATCCACTTGTCCTTACCCTGTTGCCAATTCAGATACCAAACCCAGCCTGTCGCACTCGCTACAACATACACTGAAGCCTCCCCTGTGGTCCCTATGCTAATTTTTTATCTGTGAGCCATACACATTTCTGTGGCACTAATTACACTTTAAAAGTTTCTTCTGTTTCTCACTGGTTCCACTGGTCTGTCCTTGCAAGGCAAAGGCTTATCTTTTAAAACTCAGTCTATGATACCGAAGCTGTCCCTCCTGGCTTGAAAAACTCTTCAGCTCGTTGCTGTTTCAGGCTGGAAGAAAAGCTGTCATTAAATATAAGCCAATGTCTCTTTTCCTCTTTCCATTTTTTGATTCACTAGATACATGGTCTCTCAAGCTACAGCAACCAGCCCCAGCAATGAGGCTGCATTTCTGCTTGGGGGATGGTTATGTTTTTATTTCCAGCCACGTGCACTCGCTGTCAAATTCCATGTCATTTGTATTTAAACTCATTCTCTATCAACCCGATTCTCCATCTCCCAAGCCTTTCTGTCTTCCAGCTGGGCATTTTTTAAAGCACTGATTTGCAAAACATTAAAGCAGGCATATAAATAAATTACTGTCTGGAGAGTGAGTCATCATTATTTAATAGGAGACTGTAAGTAGTGTCTGCTTGCTGGCAAAGCAGGACCATGCTGCCCCCGATTTTCTCTTGCTGTTCTCTGCTGCTCTCCAGTTTTCTGTGGGCTTCTCCTGCTCTATCACATCCCATGATAGTTTGCCTCCTGGTAAATGAGATTCTTGCTTTGGGCCCCTGGTGTAACAGGAGCTAAAGAGAAGACAACAAAAGCACACTAAGACCTCAAACACAAGAGCTGCCCTGTTGTAACATGGGTTCAAAAGAGACACCTTATGCCTTGCATCCTGCTAATCACAAGCTGCTAGTGAGCAGAAGAGCATCTGCAACGCGTGGATGACAGCCTGTGTGGATACTAAGATGTACAGGCTTCCCCAAAAAGAGACGGTGGCCTGTGCCACATCCCTGCTCCCGAAAATATCATCTGGCCTTGGGAAAGGGCTGGGAACCAGCTTAATTAAGAGCAAACACACGCCCCAGTGTGGCTGTGAATCACATTTGCATCATAATTTCTATGACTTTGGGGCCTAAATTAATGGAGCTTGTCCTGAGGAAGACTGTGCTTTTACAGTGTGCAAAGGAGGGGAGTAATGCAATAGGCATCAGTTTGTACAGAGAAAGGGATAACTCTTCTACTACCCCTACTACCCCAACATCTCTACATAAATACTTCCACCATGTCCAACATTCTGCTACATAAGCAAGCTAGGAAGATACAGTTGTAATAAACCTCAAGCACTACTCCTTCTTCTGTCCCATTTTACACTTGCTATGGCCTAGTTCCCAATTATATTCTACATACTTAGTCTCCACACAAGAGCTGTAAAACAACTCCACCTGAGGCTTCACTTCAAATTCTCCCTCTTCTCCACCACAGTCTGAAACTTCTGACTCTCAGTCACTTACTGGGTCCCAGCCACCATCTTACCAGTGGAAAAGCTCCAGACAGGTAGAGGAGCTGCACATTACAACCTTTAAAAGTAATGCAACAAAGCCTCCCAAAAAACTCAGATGATGCAGCCAAGATGCTCCCATTCTTCATTTCCATGTCTTCATACATAACTCTTCTATAAGAACCTGGGTCAGCTTAACCCCATTATAATCGCTAATAGAGTGAGGGTTTTTTGATTCTGGTGCTATGTTGGCAGGCAGAGTTCCTACTGACAGCCACCAGAATACTGACAAATCCCTTTTGATTCACATTGCCTTGAAGTTTCCACCCCATCCTTTTTGTGGGCGGAACAGATCTGACCTCCGTGCATCTATTTTAGGCCCTCAGTAGGATTTGAACAGGTATGAATTATATCCTGATGAGAATGCCTGCTAGAAAAATGACCACATTTACACCTGCTGTCAACCAGTGTAACTCCTGCGTAGTAAAAACCCAAGAGCCATTGAAAGCTAAAATAACTTCCACTATCTGAGGATCTGATCCTAGTTTCTGTGCATTTGCATAGGGCCTAATAAATCTAAAGGACCATCATAGCATAAAACAACAAAAAAAAAAGAGCTGATTAATAATTTCCTCTTATTTTTGATGGAAATTTAATTTTACTTTTTGATTAAGACAATTTGTTTCTAGAGGCCATAGAGCAGGATTTGGAGTCTCCTCTTGGCAATACATATGCTTATCTGCTCTATTCTGGTTTTCCCTACAATGACTTGTAAAGAAAAGCCAAGAGGAGCAGAATGAGGACATTCTCAAGCACCAACCAAAGGTGTTGTCAGAAACTAGCAATGCAAGTTCAGATTTCTGTACCTCTCTTTCTTCTTTGGGTAAGTAAGGCCCATATCTTCCTCTGTATTTTTATCATTCTTAGGTCAGCAAGACCCTGATCTTAAGTGGGACTTTTAGATAAGCCCCTGTAAACGAGACATTTACTCCTCTTAACTTCTGTACTAACACATAGCTTACGGCCCATGGAGAGTCTAAAGGTCCAAGCATCCAAGCCAGGTATCTGTCTGTCTCCATCACTCACATGTGGAATGAAGACAAAACATAGAATTCCTAAAGTCCAGAGGAGGGCCACGAGGATGATCAGGGGACTGGAGCACCTCCTGTATGAAGATAGGATGAGAGAGTTGGG
>JASSUY010014252.1:0-16891 GCA_032466535.1 Forpus xanthops | reverse complement strand
AACTATAAACACTGGTGTTATCAGCACTGTTCCCAAGCCGAAAATCCAAAACACAGTGCTCACCAGCTACTGCTTAAGGAAAAATGACTGCTGCTGCTGAACCCATGACAGCACCTTCCCAACCCCTGCGGCAGTGTTACTCTTCAGAAGACCAAAATTTACCTCCCCTGGCTTAACACGCATTACCTGGTGTGCAATCAGATTCCTACCAGGAAGATGGAGCATCGTCAGGTTGAGAGTAAAAGGATTACGCTGATCACTGATTGGAGGCAGTGAGCGGCGAGCCGTGATTTATTGCGGGCAGCGGCTCACTAGAGGGCAGCCGGCACACGGCTGGGCTCCATCACCCGAACCTCTGCACTGGAGAGCCTCTTCCTGCGCAGCCTTTGAGGTCTGGAATGAGCACATAAATAGCACCGTGGAATTCGTATGGGTGATGGTGTGGTGAGGGAGAACTAAAAAAACCCAACTTATTAACCCCATGCTCTGCATGCGGTGCGGCTCAGACACAGGCTTGGACTCTTGAACAGAAGCATATACTTTGCTCCAAGTGCCTTGACTGCTCAAACCAGACCACCAGCTCCCACGTTCAACCCCAGTTTTGACGTTTTTCCCCACAAATGCTTAGTGAACAATACAGGTGTTCAAGCAAAAGCTCCAAATATGTCCTCATGACCCCAGGAGACAGAAGCATTAAGTTATTCAACTACCTATGAAGATAATAAAACCCCAACAATTCATAATACAGTTGATGCTTGTTTTCATGCTTACATAGGCGAATATAAATCGATGAACCAGCAGCACCAACAGCCACATCCCCCTATGCCCAGGAACAGGAAAAACCGACATGGAAATATCCATGACCTCACCTGATAAGATCATTCATGCCAGCCAGAAACAGTGAGATCTAAACCCATTGTTGGGAGATTTACTCTGTGTTTTAAGTACTAATTCTTTTAGCAGGGTATAATTGCCTTTGCATGGCAATAATCTATTATCCTGTTAGGAAATGCCATGGGAATAGAGATTTAAGGAAGATAGTGCAAGTTCTCACCAGGCTTTAGTAACCTCCAGTGGGACTGATTTGCTTCAATCAATCGTTAACTAGATCGAATGCTCCCACTGGACCCTTTTCTAATAGCACGTTATTTATGCAGGGACCAGCAACCTGATCCAAAGCACATCAGAGACATTCTGTGCTGGATCAGGCCCTCCAATGCCAACAGATGGTTCTGCAGTGGCCTGAACCCAGCACAGCTCCATAGATGAGCCCAGCTCACCTCAGCAATGACTATCCTTCAATCAGTTCTCCTCAATGCTTTAACTGACCAAACTGAGTTTTGTTACAGCCAAGAGTCTTAACAAACTGAAACCTAATAAATGAAGATTGCTGTCAGGCTAGAAAAGAACATAATTTAAAATACACCATAAAAGAAAATCAATTTCTTTTTCCTCCTTATTTTATAAGCTGCTTTCAGCAATTCAAGGCCACCATGGTCCCAATTCCACACTGAAGTCAGAACCCAAATATCTCCTTGCATTTAAAGGGTGAAATACACCATATGCAAGAAATTCCCTGTGAGAAATCCATCCTCTCCCCAGTCCATAGCCACTACGTAATAGATGCTTCCCTGCTGTATGGATTTCCAGAACATGTTGGCAAGCTGGAGTTTGTTTTGTACACATTTTTTTCCAGTCTGTCTCTTAAACCACCTGAAACCATAGCAAGATGAGAGGACAGAGGTCAGCCTTGGCTCTGTTATTGGAAAGTGAGCCCAGCCGAATCACACTGTGGGAAAGAGTTCATAGGGCAGCACATGAAATCACTGCTCAAGACATCTGCAGTGGTTTCAGTACTTGAACAGAATGAAAAATTAGCCCTTTTCTAGGATTGCCTGCTATTATTTCACCTTTCTTCGAACAGGGATTTTCATTCATATACACACGTAGGTATAGCTGAGAAATGAGAGAGCAAGCCAGTTTGAATTGAAGACCATCCTATCACTTCATAAGCAATGCCCAAACCTTTTATTATATTCTCTAACTCCAGTAATTCAGCAGCACCTATTGATTTTGAAAGACCTGACAAAGCCAAGCAAGCAGGATTCAGCAGCAGCAGCCAGGAATAACTGCTGAGCAAAAGGGCTAAGAGAAAGCTAAACTCAATCACTGAAAGATCAGAACAAGAATCTGTGTCTTGCCCTGCTTGAATGGCAAAGCTCCCATCAGTTTAGAGACTACTTAAAAATAACTCCTTCCAGTGGAAGCCTAGGAAAGGCTGGATACAAAAGAAAAGCAGCCCACATTGTGCAGAGGCTCAAAGATTATTTCAGTTTATGCCAAAAGATAATTTTATATAAAAAGTACATGATTTGGGTGGGTTTTTTTGTTGGCTTTCTTTTGGTTTATTTTCCCCACTAAACCAGTGCTTTCATGCCTAGTAGAGGACCACAAGCACTGCTAAGGCTAACGCGGTACAGCAGTGCCAGAGATCCTTTGGGGAGCCAAAGTCCTCAGCAGCAGCACACAGGCTCACCCACTTGACCCTGCTGCCAGGGGAGTCACCAGCAAGAGGCTGCAATGCCACAGCTGATGGTCATGGTAATGTTGCTTCACATGTTCTAGATGGGCTTTTCCAGACACCTTCCAGCTCCCCAAACACGGATCACTGTGCAAAGCCTCCCAGGGACAGCACAGCATTCTCCCTTCTGTAACACAGGAAAACCTTCCCATCCTCTCCTCAGAACAGGACTGCATTCTATTATCTAAAAACCAGAAGCAAAAAGGAACAGGAAGGAATTAGTGTTAGAAATTAATTAACACATAATGCCCAAACAAATGAGTTCCATCCCAGTTTGTTCACTCCATCCCAGAGGGAGAATATCCTTCTTATCAGAGCAGAAGAGAAAGCAAGGACAAATCTTATAAAAAGACAAGCTGGGCTTCCGAGAGCTGTTATTTTTAACTAATTCTCCCTTTTTGTTCCACATCATTTTAATTAAAGGGTTTGAGATTGTACTAAGAGCCCAGTCTTGCACCAGCACTAATCTCCAGTGCCCTGCAAGGCAACAAGGATCCTGGCTCAAGTTGCTGAGCACAGTTTCTAAAGAGGCTGTTTTGAGACACAGCAATTTGAAGTCTTTGCTGTGTTACCTCAGGAGAGGAAAACCGCATGTTCCTGCAGAGCTGTGACTGCTCTATTTGTCATGTAGCATTGCATTCTCCAAATGATGTTTTCTAACCAGGCACAGAACATGCAACAACGGTGAGGTTAAGACAATTCTTGCTTTCCTCTGTTACACGAGACATTCAGAGTTCGGATTGGGTTTTGGGTTTTATTTTGTTGTATTTTAGGGGTTTGTTTGGCTTGTTTCTTTTTTTTTTTAAGGAAAAACAAAAGGGGGAAGCACTGAATTTGTATCTGCAGAGGATGAGCATCCTGCATCAGCTGGGGATCTACAGAACAGTGGCAAGAGCTCACGGATGTGCAGACTTGACACCCTTTGAAGATATCACATCCTAGCTGCTCCCACGGTGCACAAAACAGAGCCCACAGGGACATGCTAGGACACCAGTAGTAAGAAGGCAGGTTTTGATTTCACAACAGCAGCCAGAGTTGTCATCTGCAGGACAGATAACAGTGCCATTTCTGAGAAGGGATCGCTTCATCTGGAGACAGACAAACATCCACAGCAGAAAGTGCAGTGTTAGAGGAGACCCCTCCTTGGGGCAGTGACCTCACGGCAAACATGGGAGACACACGAGGCTAGCAGCTGTGTGCAGGCTGTTCAGATCCCTGTGTCTCATCATGTATGGAGGAAACAAGGGCCCTGAAGACTCAGCCTCCATCAGTTGTCACACACCAACCAGGAAGGGGCCACGAGAGCTCCCACTAGCACCAGCCACATCAGCAGTGACCAAATTACATAAAGCAACCCCTATCCTAAAAAGTCAGGCAAGGCAAAGGTGTGCAAGCAGCAGCAGGGCAGGAGGAGCTCAGGGTCCTGCAGGCAGCCATTTCTAAACTCTTATCTCCTGCCAGCGCAGGAAGATTTAATGTGGGGAGCCAGAATGGCTGCCCTGGGAAACCTCCTGCCCAGAGGTGCCATCCTGTATTTATGAGCTGCTGCTTTCCACGCAAGCTGAGAAGTTATTAGGGTGAGTGCTGGGCCAGACCCAGGCTCAGCAAGGGCAGAGCAGGGGCTGCAGCAGCACCCCCAGACACCTGGGTCAGTGGAACCAGCCCCTGACAAGGGAAGAAAACTGGACTTGAGTGATGCCTCACTTCCCACTGCCTCCCCATTGCTCCTGCTTTCATGTGTCTTCTTTTTTATCAAGAAGCCACCTTCTAAACATAGCATTGTTCTGCTCCTTTCCAGTCAAAAAAAAAGCTCACCACAAACCCAAGATTTAGGCGTAGCAAAGACTGAGTGATGAAAAGCTGTGCCTAAAAGCCACGCTGCACTTCAGAGGAAGCAGGAGCTTGCTTGTGTGAGGAAGGCAGTAGGGTCCCTCCCCAACAGACATCCATATGTACCCCCATGGACGGTTCAGTTTGCATTAGCAGGGTACCAAGCACCCACAGTTACTGGGACAAAAGGAAGTGAAAGATCTGACATGGGAGTGCAGAGGTTCATCTGGCAGCATCCTCCACATGTAGTTTCCACAGCTTCACGCATTTTAGGAACAGAGATGCTCTCTTCTCCAAAAAGAGATTGCAACAGTTGTGCTTCCCCATCTCCGCACCAGCCAAATTAATCCCTGATGCAATCCCATGGGGTTCCTGGTGCTTATAGTTCTCCAACAAGCAGGGCTGGCAAGTCTTCAGCCTCTGATAGCCTGCAGGACCCTTGGCAGCATGCTGAGGGCTCTCTCTGCCAGAGCCTGAGTGCAAGGGGCAGGAGGACTTTGTTGGAGACACAAATGACACCACACAGCACCCTGTGCTTCTCTATGGAGTCTGCAGCTGAGACTTCCATCTTCAGTTTGGATCCTGATAAGTTACAATGGTTTTGGGCAACAATCATTAATCCTGTATGAGGAAACCTCAATGACAGCAGCAGTGAGTCACCCTCCATACATACAATCCCCCAATTTCTTTCACTCCCCCTTCCAGGATTTGAATCAAACCAGTCCTGTTTCAAAGAGTCTCTCTCCACTTTAGCCTACAGCTCACAAGCTTGCTCTTTTCCCCCCTTCCTTTGGGAAAGGCCACGTACCAGCTTGGGCTGTGGGTTTAAGCAGCAGCTGGGAGGTATGAATGAACATGGTTTCTGTAATTACTGCTCTGACCCATCTCTGTGCCCTGAATCACATTTCTGCGCCACTCTTTGCAAGCCTTGTCCTACACAGCTACTGTTGGATTCAGCCTGGAAAAACATCTATTCCCTCCACCAGCTATCAATGTTTATTGTCTTTTAGTGTGAACCATTACGCACAGCATGACCTAGAAGATGGCAAGCAAAAGTAAAAACAGACATCACAAAACGCAAAGTACACATAAAGAACAAAATATTTGTTCCATAATGGAACAGAATTTCAGCCATGGGACACATGAAAAGTTTAGTGTATTTTGCAAACAAATACCAAATGGCCTTGGAGGAATAAACTCAGCACAGCTTAAACTGAAGGGCAGGTGGGAAGAGGAAGCAGCTTCTCCAGCAGCATGTTAGTTAACCATACCACTTACAAATGCAGATGTGGACAATCCTGTTAAGCAGGCCCAAAGCTGGTCTCAGTGCAGTTCACTGAAACTACAGGAATTTGCCCTCAAAACTTTCCTTCTAGTACCAGTCAATGCCTACACTTGGAGATCATAAAAAGCATCTAATAGATAAAATTAGCATTTTAAATCTCCCTGTAGATTGCCCACAGGGAATCACATAATTAGGGGATGAAAGATAAAGCTCTGTCTGGCATAGACAGTATAAAGTAGAGAGAAATGCATTATGAAGTTACCATCATTTCGGCTTCTTTCCATTTGCCTTCTGAGGTTCGTATCTCCAGGATCTTCTCAGCTGCTCTGAAAGCTACAGACCTCCCAAAGGCAGAGCAGCTACTGCAATATCCAGACTCCAGGAGTTTAGAATTTAGGATGGAAGAAGAGAACACATACACAAAGGGTCATAGGCCTTTAAGAGCTGTAAACATCACAGAGATCATCGTTCCCTATCATTACCAGTGAGGGTTGGAGCTGCAGCAGCATCTAAAAGCCCTGTACACAGGCAGTAAGGCCACACAAAACCCCATTCTTAGGGCACAAACCAACCACTAAATGATGGGGGTCAGGATAAAAGCTTCCTTTAAGGACTGACTAACCTACAGTTGTTCTGAATCGAGATGCAACTGGCTCCGGTCCCTTAAAATTACTTCCATCTGCTTTTGCCCAGACTGATAGCAAAGCTTCTGGCATAAACAAAACCCTTACAACCAAATATCTCTGTCCATGCCCCACCGTACATTTCCTGCAGGGAAGAGCAGCTTCCATGCTGCTCTCTAGCTCCGCAGGGAAGCTTTAATGGTCCTGCCTCATTTTTCCAGCATGGAAAAGGATGGGGGCAGCTGCCCTCAAACACAAGCTTTCCTCTTGTTATAGGCAGAGAATGGCTCTTCCTTGGGTCCTACCAGCTTCACTAACAGAGGCCATGCCCACACCAAAACTTGCAGCAAAGCTATCTAGCACCTAAGAAAGTTCAAGGCATTTTCCACCTAGGAGCTGTTTTCAGCCCACCTCATCTGTTGCATCCCATTGGAGAGGGGAGCTTTGCCCCCCAAGATCTCCCAGTACTCACTGAAGACTCTTGCTGTGTGCTTTAAAGCACTCAGCCAGATTCAGAAGAGAGCCTGATTTGCTCCAGGATGGCAATCCTGGAGTGCTGGACTGGAAAATATAGGGCTGAATTACACAGTGATATTCAGTTTGAATGCTCTGTGAGGATGATTCTCATGAGACTGGATCAGAGTTGCCATATTTTGCAAATGAGTTGTTATAGGAAGAATCCTATTCAACAGCAGCTACTTTTAACAAAGTAAGTGAAAAATAAACACTTTCTTACTCCATCTGTCAATTCAATCAGGGGGTGCCCTGCATAAATGGAGAGGTGTAACACAGAGGGACATAGCCACTGCAGTTCATATCCCAGTGGCTAGTAACTGGTTTGTAGATCATAAACGCTCTTCCATCACTATGGAGACCTTCTCATGGACCCCACTCCCTCCTCACAGAGGAACTGAAGCACAGACAAATGCCCTGTCTTGACACAAAGGCATGTTTCAGAGCTGGGAGCAGAGCTACACCTCAGCCCAGTGCCCTAGTCAGAGCTCCACCACCTCCAAGCAGTTCACTGCACTGCCCTCAGAGCAGCCTGTGGAAAACCTGCAGTGATCCTGCATTTGCAGTTTGCTTCATCGTTGTTACTGTGTGCTCCAATTGCCACTGGAAAGACTTCTGATGCAGGCGCTAGGTTCATTTCACAACCCAACTAATAACTGTATTTCATTTCTCAGGCTATTAGCACATAATGGAGCAGCAGCAGCTTGGGCTCCTGCTGTCTGGGAAAAGGAGGTTGTGCCAAGGGGTAAGTGCATTGCCTTGTACTGTGGGATTCAGAGGGACCAGCTGACCCATCATCATGGGAGCAGGAATAACCCTGCTCTGCCCCAAGCAGGAACTGGAGCTTCCAGTTGCTTTCCTAAAGATAAAAGGAAAAAAAGTATCCATGTGTTTCCCAGTACTTTCTCCCCCTTCTGTAGTTCTCCCAAATAAAGCCACTTAAATGAGATGAGCACACACAAAGAACAAGTTAATTAATGGTCTCAGCCTAAATTGGTGAAATCAGCCTGCCTTAAGCTATGATTTAGCACTTCAGTACCCTTCGCTTCCAGACTTTCTCCTCCCAAGTGGTCCTTAATCCCCATACTAACACTTAGCTCCCTGCTGAGGAGCCACTTCCAAAAGTCAAGCTTTTGGGGGATTTCATTCTCAAATTAGAATCATCCCAGATTCCCCACTGACCTTACAAGCTGGAGCACCAGCAGCAGGCTGCAGAGCTGAGCAGGAGCCAGCACAGCACTCTGATAGATGAAGGGATAAACGACTGCTCAGACCAACAGAGAGAGAAACAGGAGAGCACGGAAGAGATGAGTCTCCAATTCCATTGAGACCAGTGAAGTGCCTCATTTTTGAGGTAATAGAATTTCTACTGATGCAGGTTTAAAACAAATTCCTTCCTGCTAAAGCCTACCTTGATTATACTTCATACAGCTGACATCCTCTCTTGCAAGATGTATTGTCTCATGTTATATATGAAAGAAGACAACAAAGAAGGGAGGGCTGGGAATGTGGAAAACAGTTCTCAGAGCTACACAGTTCTGTTTATCGAGCACACTCACATTCCAGTTTGCAGCAATTGCTGTACCCGAGCATGTGTTGTGCACACTGAGGCAGACTGCTGACAACTCTGAAGACCTGAAAGTCAATCACTGCCATGGTGAACATCATTTCTGCAGAGCCAAGCCCAGCCTGGGCACAGGGCAGCAGGCAGGGCGATGAGGCTCAGGAGCAGGGGAAGGACTGGAGCTCAGCCAGACCATACTCAGGCCATCAAGAGGCGAGCTCCTTTCCCTTTCCACAAGACCCTGCTGATTCCTGGACATGCCAGACCAATTTCTCACCGGATAAAGAAGCAAACCACGGCTCTCCCCACATACCCATTCCCACTTTCTCACTTCATCCTCAGAAAGATCAGCGTGAGCAGCACATCCCTGTTCTCTGCACAGCTGCAATACAGTCCATCCTCACTGGGACACAGCCAGCTAAAGCACTGGGTCAAGAAAGGGACATGGTGACAGCATGACAGCAAACCCCAAGCAATGTAACACAGCATTTTGATACTGACTAAAGCAAGCCATATAAGTAGTTATGTACAGAAAACTACTCCAGCACTCAGTTTTTATCTGGTTAAGATATATTTTTGCTTCCCCAAGAGGATTAGAACAACAAAGAGGGAACACAAAGGGAGAAGTGGGAGGACTGCAGCAGCATGAGGGAGATGAGAAACCAGGGGCTCCTGCCTTTGATGTTTGGATGATCACATCCCCGCAATTACTCTGTTAAGGGCTCTGCTATGTCACTGGTAAATAAATCATCCAAGGAAATTAACTGTGCAAGGAACTTGCACCGCAAGTCACAGCAGGTAAAAAAGATAACTGAGAAATCAAAGCACTTCAAACAGAGGAAGAACTCCAAAATACTGGGAAAACAAAGTAACACGTATTTCAAATTATTTCTCTAACAAACACAAAAGCTGGCTAGGTGTGTACACAGGAAGGATAACAGAGACTTTAGGTTTATCTACTGTTTGTTGGGAAATAAATCCATTGGTTCATCATGGGCACTCTGTTGGACATACAGAGAAGACAAACTCAGAAATTATTTTCTTCAGTCTACAAGGAGCAATCTGGCACTTGGTTTTCTGGAGATACCAGTCCTGATGCAGCATTAAAACCTATGCAATGCACTAACTTCCCTTCATCACAAATATACATATATTGGCTCTTATTCCCCTCCCATTATCACAGTATTACACAGTTTCATGGCCTACTGTGTTTCACAGTGATCCAAAATGCCGCTCCAAGTACTTAATGATAATCAGTGTAGTCAAGTTTCCTACTATGGCTGATGCTCATTTCATAGATGAGCAAATAGATCCATGCAAAGATGAAGACATTTAGCAAAGACCACTGGGGCTAAGAGCAGTCAGGGCTTGCATCTACCATATTCAACCACAGCGCCCGAGAGAAAATACCCCAAAACCCATTGAGCAAACCAAGCATAGGAAACACCACCGGCACAGGCAACACTTGGAAGTGGATGGGATAGAGCAGGGGTAAGGCACTGTCGGCCCATGGACATTTCCTTCCCTCTCCCTGTTGCCTTCTGTTCTCATTTAGTCTCTCCATGCTCTGCCAAGTCTAATTTCCTCTTAGCTGCTTGTCCTAAGCATCACCCTTCATCCCTCCCTCCTTGTGCTCCCAGCCCCCGAGGTGCAGCTCCAAAAATGCTTTCTAAATGCCTGCTTTGCAATTCAGAACACCCTTAAACTCCTCCATCAGCTCAGTGTTTGCCTGTAATCCCCTTCGGATGTTAAGTGTTCATACAGTATTACTTCCAAGACTTAACTCAAAGATCATTAATTTGGTTCTGTGATTTTCAGCTTCATTTCGATTTCAAGGCAACAACAGAAAGCCTGTTTTTTAGCATCTTAGGATGATGTCTTGAATCAAAGCACTTACAAATTTGACAGATTCGCAGATGTGAAGAGGACTCAGCTTCCTAAAATACAGAAAAAGATCCCTTTTTATCACTCTTTTGTTTAAACCCACCTAGCAATGGTGGGAGCACAGGTTCTGTATCACGTTCAGAATAGATAATAGTTTATTCCAGAATCCAGGCCATCCCACTTGCAAGAATTTAAAGCCCACAGCTAGAGTAGCAGAGTAAATTGAAATGAGAACAGCAACAAAAGCTATAACACCCACCAACATGAGCAAGCACAGCACATGTGCTTTTCCTTTACACCACCTGGTGCTCTAACCCAGACAACCAAATATCTGGCTTCTCCAGATCCACCAAGGCAAACAGCCCACACCATGTTCCACAGCAATGTAGGGACCAAGCTTAGCCCAGGCTGCTGCAGATGCTGTACCAATCTACTCCAGTTGCAAAGTACCTGCTTTAATACAAAGTATTATCTCCTTGTATTTTATAATTAATGCAAGCATCAGTAAACAATTTCAATCTTAACTGCTAAATACATTTTTTGCTCCAGCCAAACACAACTAATGCAGAATATTTTCCTCAGTCTCTCCAGGTAAAGTGGTTTTATCTTTCAAAACTCTGGATTTCTTCCTTTTATATCCTTGATATGACAAAGCAGGAAAGCAGGAACAAAACTAACAGGAAGCTGTTCCAGTTTTGCCTGGTAACTTTGATGTTCTTGTGCTTTCAAGCAGTTAACTCACTTTCTGCTGGTTTCAAAGTCAACACAAGCTTTATTTACTGGCAGAGGCTGTTCATAACATGCAATAGAAACAGTTCAACATTTTAATTTTGCTAATTGAGCTTCTACTCATTCAGGCTGTTTTTCAGTCTTCAGCAGTACCTATGAAAGCAGAAGTGCTTCAATTTTGAAAGCAGCCTTCAGCTGCTTGCCTGTTGAAGCACCTATCATTGTATCTACTGCAGCCCCATCTTTCACCACTCTTCTACCCTTTCCCATGAAAGCTGACACTTAATGAAGCCTAAAGGACCTCAGTCTGCCTCTCAGCAAGAGCCACCAGCCAACACTACATCTTCCCTGCAAGAACTGGGCTTAAAACTGCTACACCTTCAAGCACCTCTGATTTCTGAGGGTCATGCAGCACCAGCTGGAGCAGTGATTCTTCCCACCCACATAAACAAGTACTCCTAAAAAGTGATTTATCCTCAGAACAGAGTCAAGAAAAGCCTCCCTGACAGAAGCTTGATTGCTTTCAAAGTCAACACCAGTTACATTTCCGCAGCAGGAAGCATGATTTCATCTTCGTAACAGATCATGGATTGCTTTACAACCATCAGTGAATCCTCACAGACCAAACTCCAACCAAATAACCATCCTTTTGGGAGCCAAATAGGGTAAAACACACCTGACAATCAAAGCGAAGGCATTTAAGATTACTCCTATCCTCCTAGAAGTGATGTTGGAAGTGATGGGTGGGAAGCTGCGCAGACTTCTCCAGCCCTTAGCCTAAGATGTGACACAAACCAACTCCCTTGCATTTGTACATGGTGACCATTTGCACTAGATCCATAGACACCAACAGTATTGCAGAACACCTTTATACTTGTGCAACTGCCAGTCAGGGACTGAGGACCAGCACAACAAACACAAAGCAGACGAGCTGTAAAACACATTAAAAGCTCAAAGACCCTGGGAATGGCCTTGATCAGTCTTCCCCAAAGGGAGTACTTTTGCTGCAGAAAAATGGATTCATTATTTATAGCAGAAAACAAGGTGGCTCTCTCCGTAGCTGAGGAAGCCAATTTCAATTTAATGGATATCTTGATATGGTGCATTATGTGACATCTACATGCACACAGGCTTCTGTTGCCACAGTAAGAAGTTTTCGCTGGTTTCATGGTTTAAAGAACAAAAGATTCTCCATTAATTTCAACAGAACCAGAGTCTGAGCTCTAAGTCTTCTGTAAGCTTGATGGGTGACAGCCAAGTTCACTTCCATCCACCTGTAGTTCTCAAATCTCTGCAGGCCACTACCTCATACCTGGCCACTTTCCAACCAATTAACATGATTTGATTTTTCAACCATTAACTCTTCACACTGGGTGTCCAACATCCTCAGATTTGCACTCCCATGCTATTCAGAGTCAGGACACACACAGTGACAAGTGACTCCTTTGGTGAAGGACTTTGTCAAATAAGTTAGAATATCCGGCACCTCAACCTCTCTAAGACTTGACATGAAAGCTCTTTATCTTCCACTAACTTAGCAGGCACCAAGCCATGGCACTTTGTGCAGGCTGTGTCACCTGTTATCATTAACAGTCAGATTTTTAACACATTCTGGAGAATTCTGTTCTTTCCACTGACACTGCTCACGAGATACAGCATTGCTTAAGCACACCAACTCTCCCCAAGACTGCTGTTCCCATAGAAATTTGTTTATATGACATTCCCTCCTTCAGGTAGACATGGGAACCCAAGAACAGTGGTTATTTGAAGGCATTAGATAGTCCAAATAACTTAGAAAAGGTTTAGAGTGATTACATGTGGGTTGGTTCCTGGAAAAGACAGGAAAATCTTGGGGGATTACTCATTTTCCCCTGAAAAAAATTAAGTACTATTTCCTAGGAAGAAGAACCTTAAAGATATTTCAAGTTGTACTCTTTACCGAAATATCATGGAAAGAGATAGATCGGCTGATGTGGATAAATACAAATGAATCCAAGAAAAGGTGAAGTCAGAAACAAAGTTCTGATCACTTTGAACAAAGCCTACTAACAGCAACAGGTAGCACTGCACTGATTTCAATGTGAAGCATGATTTGAGATCCTCACTCTGTGACACATTAACTCCACCAGCAGAGCCCCAGCTATTTACACCAGCTGCATACGTAGACGGCAGTTGAGTTTGTAAGAACCTGTACCACCCGTTCAAACCTAGTCCCTTTATTTTTACCAGCTTCTTGGCTCCTGAGACAAAGCTGGGAAGTTGTGTGTCTGTTCAGGCATTTCCAGCTCAGACTCTTGGGTGGGTGACCAAGACCAACCAACTGATCCCCATGAATGCCTGACCTGATGTTGCTACACTTCTGCAAACGCAGCTCAATAAAGCCTTTGTAAAGGTCCTAAATAAGGGAACAAGGAAACTAGGAGAACATGAAAGCAGAAATTAAAATGTAGCTTTAATAAACTGTATTCAAGTATATGCCACAATTAGTCTAACACAACACATGTGCATTGCGGAACCATGCTCCCAATGAGCATAGTCTTTGGGAAGATGATGCTCTGAGCTCACATCTTCATGTTCTGTCCTGAGTGGCTCCACTGAAATCAAACCAGGTACAGGCACAACTGCAGTCAGGCTCTATGCCTGCTTATGTTTGCCCTAGTAAGAAACACAGCAGATGAAACCGAAGGTGTTATTCAATTCCTCTTCCAGAGAAAGGGAAGCAAGAGAAGATCCCGTTCCATGCATTGCTTTTCTGCATTACTGTCAGCAACTGTATGGCGAAAGTCCTTTAAAAAAATTTCCAAGTGTCTATTTCGTGAAGTTCTCATCCATCACACAGCATTAGAGATACTCAAGGGACTCTGCTTTGGCTTTACCGTACTTTAACAAGGAGATTTGCTGCTGCCACCTTCCCTCCATCCCCCCATTTATTTTACAGTCTTGGGTGGCATTACACTTTGAAGTTCAGTAGCTCCAAGGCTATTTCTATTGAAAACCACCTTTACTGCAGGAAATTGTAACATGGCCATTTAAAAAATGACTTCTTGAGGAAAACAATAGCATCAGACAATTTCCTAATTGCTTGTTCGTTACCTTTGCATGTCCTAAATACAAATCATGCCGATTCCCAGGTTTGACCCAGAAAAGACACCCTCTGAAGTTCGGGAAAACAGAGTATCAAATTGGGGAAGGGAAAGAAAATCAAGCAAAATACTACAAATCCACAGACAACATTGCAAAGGATCAGGGGAAAGGAGAGGTATAACTATGTCATAGTAAGAAAAGATGGGAAATTTTCCATTTTGGCTTACATGGGTAACATTAAAATATACACACACAGCTACACAATATTTTCCCCTGAGAAACCCAAACTTACTCCAGGTCTGTACAAGAGGACAGAACAAGCTGTGTAATTAGGTCTCTGTTGTGCCATCAACAAATAGGGCATTTATGAACGTATATCCCCAGAGATGCATGTCCCACGCAGACGCAGTTGAAAGCTCATACATCTCCTCTTTGCAACCTTACCATCTTATGCATTCCATTTCTGATTTGATTATTAGATACCCATGAGCACCTATTATGTAGGCTGAAGAAACATGGCAGAGCAAATCCCAGCTCTGCGGTCAGACACGTCCAATAAACCAGGAACAAAGGGAGCCTGCAGCAGCACATGCTCATCATGACCCTTCTGAGGCATGCACAGATCCAGGAGTGAGGTCTGTGCCAATCCCAGGGAAAAATGGGCACTTGCTTCCCTTGATGCCACACCGAACAATGTATTCCTGCTTCAGTGCAACTGCTAAAGAATTTGGCATTGCTCTTGCTGCAGGGACAAGGCATGAACCTGTTATTATTGCTGAAGATGCAATATCTATTGCACTGTCTTTCAAATAGCAAACCAGCCAGGGTTCCTCCAGAGGGTTCTTGGGGATACGAGGTTGCTCTTCAGAGAGGAAATTGAAAGCCTACTCCTCTTTCCAAAGCAGGAGGAAGAAAGTACAACTGCTACTATGAACTGGGGATGGGGCATAACAGCAACTGAATGTTATAAACTGTCCAAAGGAGGGCAGATTCCAGCTGTCCCATGGAGCTTGTGTGGGAGCAGGAGTGGCCACCAACTGGTGCCTGTTAAACTGCCCACCCATCCAAGCAAGGAGCTCATCCCCCAAACAAGAAAAAGCATCCTGTCCTGAAATGTTATATCCTCATGTAATGCCCAGAAGTCAAGGTGTATGAACAAGCAAAGTCAGTTTTGTACATCTGCAGCATGCTTCCTGTTTCCTACCACAGTGACCTATTTATATGCCAGGGCAAAGGGTCTCAATTGTCCACAAATCAGAGCAGCAATGAGCTTTCTATCACAACAAACACATCTAGCACTCTTGTAAAAACCCAGCTCCAAGCTTCATCTACTGCTTATAATCTTTGCCCTATGCTAAATGAAGGACAGCGGCTGTTAAAGGCTTCCTTAGACATGCCCTACAACCCCAAAACCCCTCTCTTCAAACCCTCTGTGCACTGTCATGTGTGCAGACACTGCTCCTAGGCCATGGAGATCTCTAGGAAGGGATGATCTGCTCTTCGCACCCATTGACACGAGGAGAACATAGGCCACAAACATCATCCTAAACCAAAACGCTTTTGGGAAAATCTGTGACCTCACTGCTCTACTCTGCCAGCAGCCCAAGAAATGCAAGCAGAACATTGCTCTTTTGCTTGTCATTGCAAAGGACCTCCCTGGGAATATATCCCACCTACATGCACTGAGTTGCCCATTGCATGCTATAAAACTTTCACAATATGTAAATGCACAGCTAGACATGAAAACATTCACTAATTTTGTGTTTGTGTTTGCTTTTACTCTTCCCTTTACAGTCAGCAGCAGTGTAATGGCAATTCAAACACTGTGATTTGGTATTCCTTTCTTGCAAGTGCCTACACTGATTTTAAATAAGGCAGACTTGGCCTGAAACCAGCCCTACAGAAGGTAGGTTTTCCTTTGTCTCAGCAGCATAGGAAGCAAAACAGCTGCAAGAAGACCCAGAGGCCACATAGTGATGGGAATGGGGAAGGAATGCAGGGAGTGAAGGGGAAAAGATTCATCTTAAAATACCTTGTGGCAGTTTCCGAAACAGAGACACTTGAAACAAGGAGGGGAAAGGTGACACAAGAATAAAGATTGCAAGGAAGAAAAGCAAACAGGAAGATTTCAGTTGAGTGGTTCACTGCAGGAAGGCAGAGTTGCCAAAGTAGCTGTATTCCCACAGCTCTATTCACCATGCCCAGCAACATCCGACAGAGCAGCACATGTGCACCGGGATAATGTGGTTGTAACTCACAGAAACAGAAGCAAACGGTAGTTTTCCTGCTCACAGCAATAGCTCCTTGTATAATTCAACAAAGACACAAGCACCAGTCTTCCCTCAAAGCAGCAGCAGCGTTTTGAGGGTTACTTTGGAGCTGACTTAGATATTTTTTAACAGAGAAATTTGGATTCATCCACCTCTGCATGAAAGCAGCAGCCCAGGTTCATTGGTGAAGAGCAGCCCTGAAAGCCAGATAGCTCCAAACAGTTTCAGATTTCACTAAGCAGCTCAGATGAGAGCACCTTGGCACACATCCCTGTGTAACAGCATCAACAGGAGGAGAGGCACCAGCCCTGACTGGTTAAAAACCCATCCCAGGGAGCACGGCGAGGCAGTTCATGGGAGGACAGCAGGATGGTGAGCACTCACCTTATGAGCAGGGCCCAGAATGCTGTCCAGAGGGACCTTGACACACTTGTGAGGTGGGCTGATGCCAAACTGATGAAGTTTAACCATGCCAAGTGCAAGGTCCTACACCTGGGTCAGAGCAATCCCAGGCACAGCTACAGGTTG